>JAPPVO010000002.1:48895400-49201848 GCA_030407325.1 Camellia japonica | reverse complement strand
CTCATCCGAGTTCAAGCAAACTTGACATCCTTGATGTGTTCAATTTGTCTCACTAAGGTCGCAAAATAAGCACATTATTCATGGACAGTTTGAGATTGACTCAGTAACTCAGGATAACAAATGAGTCAAGTCCAAGCTCAGTTTTTAAGCTCAGCTAGTTAATGAACCGAGCATCTGCAATGTAGAGCTCAGTCATTTACAGTCCAAGTGCTAAAGAAATTACCCCAGCTAAATAATGGGAAATGTTTGCATCAACTAACATTGATTTCTATATTTGATCAGTTAAAGGTGTTTGTATCATCGCACACAAACTCAATCCACAAGAGTCATATTAGTGTGGTGGATTAGGAAAAAAGAAAAAGCATTCCAAGTGAGGGCTATATTATGCCAGTTCGCAGCTTTTAACTTGGATAATTAAATTCAAAAGCAAAGTTAAGTATAAGAGAGGAAGAAGCACCTAGATATATTCTTCGAGGAGAAAACAAGGATATATTCCCTAGAAGTTAGCTTGAATTTTACACAACTTAAACATCAAGAGGAACATCATCTGTGAAAAACAAGAATCAAGGTTCAGTGTTCACCTTGTAAGGGGGAAAAGTTTATAAGCAGCATTACCATCTGCCAGTGAGGTTTATGACAAATAAGTCAAGCCATGGCCTTTTTCTTCTCTTCCTCAAGCTGCTGCAGCTCTGCCAGTCTTTCAGCCCATGCTCTTTCCCTTGCCACTGCAGCCATCTTCCGCTCTATTCTTTTAATATTTTTCTTTCTTTTTGCCTCCTGCAACTGTGCTTTCCGTTTCTTTGCCTCAGACTGCGCAGGGTTAAAACCCAGTTAAAAATAAATTAGTATTACGTCTAGAGGGAAACAAAAGGATCCACAGGTAAGGTATCAGGCAAATTAATATGAAGCAAGTGCATTGTACTGACCAAAAGAACAGAAAAATATTTATGAGAAGGGAATCCAAAGTGCATTCGGATCTAAGGATGCCCTTAGCAAACTAATGCCCTCAAAGATAGCAAGCGTATCACTGACTTGCCATCAGAACAACCAAAATATTTAAATTTCCTAAGAGCTGTGAAATAGGAAACATGCATCATGAGAAGTGAGCACTAAAAATCTACATGTATCCACTGGGCTATTTTTGTAGCTCTGGCCAAATTGACATTGAACTTCTAGAGAAGCATTATGTGCACACAAACAATGAGATATCAAAAAGGAACTTGATCCAAAAAGGCCACAAATCTAGCTAATTGAGTTTGGCCCAGATGTGCTAAAGCAATTCAAAGCAGAATTCATGACTTTTCTCACCATCTCAACTCATCTTCCTATTGGCAAATCATTTTATGCTTGTAGTTCCTTTAAATTGCATTATGATCACTCCTTCCAAATGCATTTACTAGCCTTTACATCACATGGTAAAAACAACTTAAACAACTTTCTTTGATGTTGTCGTCATTGGAAGCATCAACTTCTTGAAAAACAATCAATTTACAAAGTCTTGATATATGCCACAAATAACTACCAACAAATTATACCATACATTGATTTTTGCTAATTAGCAACCAGAATTTTAATGATGCAAAAAATTCTAATACCTTAAAAAGTTTTGTTAGTAAACTACGAAAATTTTGCTATAAAGAAGTCTTACTTAAAAAACAAATTGCTAGCAACCATGTAGGGACCTGATATTAGGCAATCGGTGTTAAAAGGTGAAGGTAGCATTTAGGTTCCTATGAAGATTTGAGCATATTTTATAGCATTACCTTAGAAAAAAAAAGAAAAGGACAATGATACTGCCAATGGTGGAGTTATTATGTGTGCCTTAGAAAAATTGTAATAGCACACATCCTGTGGTATCATCCCCTTCCCTTCTGGCCTATTAAACCACAACCTCCTTCACAGCGCTTGGCCTCATAACTGATCAACAAGCGACATAGCACAACTTACTTTGTGCTGCCCTTTAAGCAAGGGCTCGTATACTAAGTCAATAAGGAATGAAAAGATAAACCATCCAAACTGCGTAGATTTTAAAACACTTTGAACTGAGCAACTGAATTTGTCGTCTCCATTTGATTATTAATTCTATTTATAAATTCTGATCATGGTAACTTGTTTGTTATTCTGCCCTTAAGTCTCAACTTGTTTCTTCAAAGATCTAATATCGAAGTTCCAAATTCAGAATTGCAGCTTTTCTGCTCACAAAAACTTATGACTAAGACGGTCAGAAGAAGCAAATAAATACTTCTAAAGGTGCTGAGTTTAAAGGACTAAGAAAGACAAAAGATCATAGGTTGAATTTGTCAAAAAACACATGTTGGCCCAATTATGGCGCTAAATAGAGCACATAACGAAAAATGCAATTTGGATGGTCAATCTCAAATGGCAGAATAGGACTCTGTTGAGACGCATCATCAATCAGTGAACAAGTTATCAATTCTTTATCATTGATAATTTGGGCATCAGTGTTGAATATTTTTGGGAAAAAAAAAGAAAAAAAAAGAAGCAGAAAACTCATAGACATCCTTCGTTTTCCATTGAATAGCTATCCAATCATGAATAATGAACATGGTCATCAACACTCACATGCAAATTGCCAAATCTTGGCCAAGGTTTGAAGGCCATGGGAATCAACTAGACACACAAGCACACAGCTTCATGTAAGTACACAAGCAACTTCAGAATCAGCAAGCTGGAATACATAAAAGAGGACTACTTAACTTATGTAGCAAGGACTTGAGTGTTAGAATAGCTTAAAGTAGCTTTTTAAGACAACTTATTCCCTTCACAACTACATACAACTTTAAATAATACAGTGTAGACCCTTATTAAGTTATACATGAATGTATCTCAGAAGAAGGATGAAAAACTTTAACAGAATGAACAATGTTTAGACATAAATGTAAAATCTTTAGATTGTCTGTACGTATTCTAGGTGAGATGAAATTAGCCTTCTTCACCCATGTTAATATTCAATCAGACTTCACCCATGTTAATATTCAATCAGACGACCCACTAAACAAAAACAGATTCAATATGCGAGTACTTTTTCTTTTTTTTTTTTTTTTCTCATTTTCATCCTAGCTTAATCAATGACATAAGGTCCAGGAAGTGTAAAAAAGACAATCAAAGGAGGTTGAAGGACTCTCACTCACCAATATAAATGCCCTCCGCTGCCTCATTCGCTTCTTCTCATTCCTTCGTTTGACACTTCCCTCATTGGGTTGGTTCGGAAGTATTGGCTCACCAGGCACATATTTAACAAAAGCATATGGTCCTGCATTTTTCATGGCAACAAGCAATTGCATTAGATTCTAACACCACCATTTTGACTGATTCCAAAATTTGAGTAAATCCCTAATTCTATGATATACATACAGAGAATCAACTTAACATACATACATTCATGTACAGAGACAATAAAAAAAAATTAAAAAAAGAACAAATTTTGACACTTCCACTGTGTTGTATAATAATAATAATGATAACAGTAATGAAACCAAACAATTGAATTTGGAAGACATGAAAGAGGAGAGGAGATTGACGAACCGGGGGGTTTCAAGCTGGCTCTTTTTCTTTTAGGTTTGTCAGTGGGGCGTCTCTTGGGGAGGCGAGTGTCTGTTAGGCTGTGGAAAGAACTCGATGCCGCGATCCATGGAATAGGCCGGTGGAGTGGGCGGAGAAGAGAAGTGGCCGGAGTTGTGGCGGTGGTGGTGAGAGAGAAAGGGGAGGGGGTGCGGGCTGACAATAATAGGGTTCTAGAAACGGGTCGAATGATGGATCTTAGGGCTCCCAAACCCATGATGGTTTTTCTGAGCTTATGGCCTCCACGGCTCCAAAACGCGTAATATTAGTATTAGAGAAGGAACGAAGCAAGGGGGAGAGAGAGCGTGACGCCCAATTTAAGATTAATATTCACCCGAAACAAGTTGTAAAACAAATCAAATTAAATCACTCTTCATATTTCAAAAGTGGTTAATTTTTTAAGTACAATCAAACTCGAGTAATATTAGAGATTTTAAAATATATAAGTCTCACACCAATATAAAATATTTAATAAAAATTTTGATAAAATTTTCAAAATCTCTAACATTTTTGACGATATGATCTCAAAAAGTTTGATATGGATTCACGATATGATCTCAAAAAATTTGATAAAATTTTTAAAATCTCTAACATTTTTTATCAAACTCATCTCCTTTATTTTTTTTTTTTTTTTTTTTTTTTATTTTTTTTTTTATAGTAATAATTTATTTTCATTATTTTCTCTCTTAATGCATTTTTTTTTTTTGGTTGCTAATACACATTTGAAACATTCCTGCATTTTTGTTAACTATGTTTAACCTTTCTTTTTTTTTTTGGGCAGGGGAAAGGGGGTTGGTATGGATTGTCAATGTAACTCCAAATGAATTATTTTTGTTCATATCGTCTGGCAAATGAGGCACCTCTTTATCAAATGTGAAACTCAGGTTTGAGTTTGATCTCCAATACGTGATGCAATTTTTGTAAGCTTTTCACAAAAAATCGTCTGAGTCAAAATCTAAAGAGAAAATATAGTGAGAAGAAATCAAATGTATTAAGTCATATTATCTTTGTAATATAAATATAAGCGTTTATATATAAAAAGTTATTTGATAAGTCTGACTTACTAGATGGATGTGTGCCCATCTTATTAATTTGTCTAAAATGTAGGAGAAACTAATAACATGACCTAATACTCTTGAAAGAAAAGATCAGATATAGGTTGGACTTATAGGATCATTTTTTGTGTATACATAGAGTAAGAGAACCTAATAACTAACTGCTTGGACAGCTCAACCTAACTACTAAACTAACTTCTCTTGCTAACATTTCCTTCTTCTATTACCGATTGCAAAAAAAAAAAAAAAAATTTAAAAATGCAGTGAATGTTAGAGAAGTAGGACATCTTATGCTTGAAAAAATGGAAAAACAATTGACAAACAAATGAACAAAGAAAAAAAAAATTGACAAACAAACAAATAACTGAAAATAAAGAGCAAGAAAGATTCAAATTCAAAGATTTTGCATCTGTATGTCGGTTGAGCTAATATCACAACAGAAAGTTAACCTATCATAAAAGCCAAGTATTTCACAGATGACATGGGCCCTGTTTGGTAGAGCTGTGGGAAAGTGCTTATAGCTTATGCCTAAACAGCTTATAGCTTATAACTTTCAGCTTAAGCTGATTTCCAGCTTATTCTTAAAGCATCTCCTGCCCCACTCAAAGAATAAGCTGATTTCTGACTTCCAAAAAGCTATAAGCTATAAGCTATAAGCTAAACCAAACACATCAAAATAACTTAAATTAAGCTGAAAGCTGAAATAAGCTGATTATAATTTCTGCCAAACAGGCACATGATCTTACACACTAGTGACTGCTAATTCCACTTCAGAGATAGATGGTTTGAAGTGTCAAGCATTTACAAGATGACATGAACACATTGAAAAATAACAGTAATGATACATCCCCCCATTTTGGACCCCCAATGACATAGCAAACACTATTGGATAGTTTTTACATTTTAGTGGGGTTTCCAAGTGATGTGGCTTATGACACATCGCTTGGAGTTGGTTTGGGAGTCCAAAATTAGAGGTCCAAAACATTTTCCGAAAAATAATTCATAACCTAATACCTAAAAGTTTCAGAGGATCAATGTAAGATAGCCGAGAACATAAGAGCATAAGTTAGTTTATCATTTCAAAATGAACTAGTTCAAGAGCAATATGCACATAGTCCTACAATTGCAATAGGTTTTGTGCTGCTACCCTACACAGGACAACTAGTCACCATTAAAGAGGGGCACATTGAGGTAAGGATCAATAATATAAATAGGAAAGATAACGATAAAATGTTTACAAAGATCAAAATTACTGATATAAAGAGAACAAAACCGATTTTGAGTTTGTTTATAGGAAGTGGTGGTATAATTCTAGTAGTGTTGGTTCAAAATGTTGATCTAGATCGAGGGGACATGACTTTTAGAGACTACTGCAGCTGGAATTGCAAATTGACTAGAATTTTGACAATGTTGGTGGCAAACACACGCACGCTTGGACATAATAAGATTGATTTTACTTGTATAAACCAGGCTATAAGAATCACAATGAGATGGATAAATTCTTTCATTTTGACTGACAAGGCGGTGCTGAACCATGATTTCAGCTTTTGCACAAAAATTATGCAAACATATAGTTTTGCTATGGACTGTAAGAAGCAGCCAATGTTGCATTGCTTGTGTCCCTCAGCTTTGCGTGATCATGAAACCATATTCCAGCTTGATTGAATGAAGAAAGCAAATGCAGCAACTCCTCATTACATAGCTTTGAAGGCCTCTTATCTTCAAAACCACTGGACCTTAGAACATCAACAATTTTCTCCTTAAACAAATTCATCTCCATTCCCGAGCAAGAAAAAGAATAGTCCCCTCCATCACTTCCACCTTCTTCGTCTTCTTCCCCTTCATCATCACTACAGTCTTCACTGTAACAATTGACAATATTTTCTTCATTAGAGCCAGTTATTCCACACAATTTATACAGCTCCATTACCTTCCTCTTCTGCTTAAACGTCGCACCTAATGTTTTATTCTTCTTACTAAAGCATGTTCTTGTGAAAGCCCACCACTCGTGAAGATTCACATCAGGAATTTCAGCTTTAGGCCAGATTTTAACAACAGACGAATCAACTTTTGGAATGGGTACAAAGTCTCTCTTGCTTACATCCATAATAAATTTCACATCAGCGACAAGCTTCACATTTACAGCTAAACGGTTGAACTCGGAGTCTCCAGGATTAGCCAATAGCCTTCTTGCAAACTCTTTCTGAAGGAGAAGTGTTGCGCTCCGAAATGGGTTCAACCCAAACACCAACTTAGCCACCAGAGGCGAAGATATTCCATAAGGAATGTTGGCCACAACAAGATCAAACCTTGGAAATTCTGTTTTCAACGCATCACCGCATATAACCTGCAATACCCAATTCAAAAATTAGCTCATTCTAAAGCCATTCAAGCTCAACCTCGTCATTGAGGAATTTCATCGAACAGTTGATGAGCAATTCAATCTTACAGTAAGTCGGTCCTCAAACCCATTCTCTGCAACGCGACTGTGGAGAATCTCCACCATTCGCTTGTCAATTTCGACCGCTACGACCTTCTGGGCAGCTTCGAGGAGCTTGAGAGTGAGATTTCCGGTGCCGGGTCCGATTTCAAGCACCGTATCGGTCGATTTTATATCAGATTTTCGTACGATGGAGTCGAGAACTCGTGGGTTGGTGAGAATGTGTTGACCCCTGCTTTTCAACAGATGTATGCAACCTTCTTGATTTTCTTTTCTCTTTCGGGTATTGTCATCGTCGTCTCTGAAGTTGTAGCGACTCCGACGACTAGGCTTTGAATGAAGAAATCGCAGGCCGAGGATGAGTCTTGAAACGTAGACTGAGATGGGTTTTGGATGGTGAAGCATTTGGTTACTTTGTCTTCTCTGGTGAGAAAGACAAGCGCTTTGGCCGAGTGGCAGTTCATTGAAAATTTGAATTTCAGTTGGGGGTAAGTTGGGGAATACAAAGGCCTTGTTTGATTAACTCTCCGAACACAGTTTTTGAAAAAAATTTCTAAAATCATTTTTTTTTTACACATCAATCAATCACTTTTTTTCTCGCATATTTCATTCTCAATTACTTTTTCTCTCACACATATCTACTTAATTATAACAAAATATCAAATTATCTCAAACTCTCATATTCCAAAACTATTTTCAAAATATACAATCAAACAAATTAAATTTTTTTTTTTATGGTCTTTCCCCAAATCTTTTCCTGAAAATTTATTGAGAATTGATGGACTGGGCCGAGAAGCTTATTGGGCCTGTGGAGATTAATTTTTCAGCTGTCATTATTAGGCATGAAAATTTGGACCGGAGGCCCGTGGGCCGAGCCATCTCATGCACACACCCCTCGGACTAATACTATGTTTAAATAATTTTAAAAAAAAAAACTCGAATAGACGCATAAGTCCAGACCTTTTAGGGCTCATTTGTTTTTAGAGATAGGTTGGGTGAGATTGTTAATGAGGAGATTATTAGTGAATGGAATGTTAGTGAGTAGATTATTAGTAAGAAGATTAAGAAAAATTGTGTTTATTTGATAATCAGTGGACTAGCAATAGTTCATATTTATTTTGAAAGAATCATATAAAATTTCACCAATACCCTTGTTATATTACTATCAAATTTTGGTTTATACCAACTAATAAATGCATTGAATATTTTAATATAAAAAATATATTTTTTTTTTTATAAATATTAAAATTATTTTTTAATATTAAAAGTTATATTTCATAAATATATATATATATATATATTTGGTACTTTTTTATTTTTTTAATATAATTTTTTTGGTATAAATATTATTATACTATTATATTTTAATATTAAAATTATTTTTATATTAAATTATTTTGATATAAAAAATGGTGGAATAATTAAAAAAATGATAGAGATAAGATCATACTGATTAAATAGAGTAAGTAAATTAGGTTGGATAATAGAGGGCAAAATAGTAAATCTCCCTCTAATTCCAAGGGATTAGTTTTTCTAATACTATCTCTCATGGGAGACTATTAATCCCATCCATGAAGGCCTATCATAATCCCAAAGTTTGTGAATCCCTTTCCCATTTTGTAAACAAACACAATATTAATAGACTTTACATTCATTCCAATCCAATCTCATCTCCTATAATCCAAAATAAATAGACCCTTAAGGCCATGAGTCGAGCCTGGGCTAGGGTTTTGAAATTGACTTGAGCCAAGCAAGGTGGTATGGTCAGATTACTAAATTAGGCGAATGCCATTTCATTAACTTGAATTTGAAATCTTATCTTAGCTTGAATTTGAAATCTCATTTTAGTGGCACCTAAATATCCTCTCATAATCACTTGGCTTGCAACTTGTATGCTAACCAAACATAGCCTTACATATTTGTTTGGGATGTGACTATTTTAGTAATTTTTTAATTTTTTATAAATATATGTGTAAAAAAAATAAAGACAGTGATATAATAAGATGTTTTGATTTTTTTGCTATATATTTTAGCTAATAAACCAACATTCCAAACAACACATTATATTAAAAAGGGCAAATTACATATACCCCCTCGAGGTTTGGCTAAATTACAAATATCCCCATGAGGTTTGAGAAATTACAAATTCCTCCCTGAATGCTATGTTTGCATAACAAATTAGGGGGTAATTTGTTATGAAATTTAAATTTCAGGGGGCAAATTGTTATGAAAATACAAACCGTAGGGGGTCAGATGTAATTTCCGAAACCTCAAGGAGGGTATCTGTAATTTAGTCAAATCTCAAGAGAGGTATATGTAATTTGCTCTATTAAAAAAACATAAATGATTATAGTTTACAAGTAATAAATGCTTTCCTGCTTAGGTTTAGGTATTATATATTTGCATTGCTGATTCAACCAACACAGTTTCACTGTTTGACTATAATACTCTTCTTTTTGCATGTAAAGCTTTTCAATAGACCACCGAAAAAAAAAAAATGGGATTAAACTTCTCTTTATGTTCAAATCTTAAAAATATGTGTAAAAAAATTAAGAAAGTAATGTAATAAGATGTTTTGATTTTTTTACTATATATTTTAGCTAGTAAACCAACATTCCAAACAACACATTATATTAAAAAAAACATAAATGATTAGGGATCGTTTGGTAATACTTATATTTTCAGTTTTTTCAGTTTATATTTACAAAAATTTTAAAAACTCAAATAAAACTTGTTTGGTAAATTTTTAATTTATAAATCAGTGGTCTCAGTTTATAAATTTGTCAAAAAAATATAAACTCAAAAAATATGTTTCCGTTTTGAGTTTTGAGTTTTGAGTTTTGAGTTTTTTTTTTTTTACCACCCAACACTAGCCACCACCTGCCACCATTTTCCACGCCGTCTTCCGCCACCACCACCCAGCACCCACCCCCCACACCACCACTCACCACCTACCTGCTACCACCACCACTCACACCTACCTGCTCACCACCCTCCACCACCACCCACCAGCCACCACTCACCTGTCACCCACTCGCCACCACCACACCCACCACCACCACCACTACCTGCCACCCACCACCACCAACACCACCACCACCACCACCCACATGCCACTCACTACCACCACCCACCACCAACATCACCACCACCTACCCGCCACCACCACCACCACCCATCCGCCGCCACCACTACCACCACCACCACCACCACCACCCACTCGCCACCACCTACCACCTGCCACCGTCACCCACCACCACCACCCGCCATCCACCACCCATCTGCCACCACCATCCACCTACCCGTCCCGCTTTCCACCACCATCTTTCGCCGCCACCACCCGCCACTTGCCACCACTTTCCACCACTGTCTTCCGCCACCACCACCCACCCACCAACCCACCCGCCATTTGCTACCACTTTCCACCATCGTCTTCTGCCACCATCACCCGCCACCTGTCACCATTTTCCACCATCGTCTTCAGCCACCACCATTCGCCATCATTTTCCATCACCGTCTTTCGCCGCCACCACTCGTCACCACCCACCACCACTTTCCATTTTTCACTCTTTTTTATATTTTTAAATTTTTTTAAACATTTTGTCTAAACTAAACGCGTTTGTAATTTATGTTTTTCTAAAAATAAAAAAATAAACAAAAACAAAAACCAGTTTATAAAATTTTTACAAATATAAACTGAAAACGTAAACGTTACCAAACAGGCCCTTATAGTTTACAAATTGCTTAGGTTTATGTATTTTGTATTGCGTGGACTGTCCTCGATGTAGATTTGGAATAGTCTGGTCTACTTCGGTTCATTGGACCCACTTTTGGATTCCTTTTCAATAATTCGAACCGTTCACATTTTAGAATCTGTTGAGTATATTATCCTTATAAAAAATCACATCATCGGATAACAGATACTATATATTCAAATTACTTTTCTCTAAAAAATGGACGGGTAGAAAATTAACGATTCATAAAAAAGTGATTCGAATACATAGTATCTGTTATCCGATCGACGTGATTTTTTACAAAAATAATATACCCAATAAACCTTAAAATATAAAGGATTTGAATTATTAAAAAAAAATTCAAAAATAGGTTTAATGGACCGGACTGGATCCTCCAGTCCAGACGGTGGATTGGAGGCAAGCCACACTGTCATGTATTGCTGATTCATTCAGCACAGTTTCACTGTTTGACTATAACACTCTTCTTTTTTGCATGTAAAGCTTTTCATTCGAAACACCCCCCCCCCCCCCCTCCAAAAAATAATAATAATAATAATAATAATAAAAAATAAAACTTTTCTTAGGTTCACAACTCGAAACATAAGAGAATTTGAGAGGCGTATAGACTCCACCACATATTTTGTTTCGATAATTTAAATTGTTCATATTTTAAGATTCGTTAAATAAAATATTCATGCAAAAATCAAGATAATCAGATATCGATAACTATATGTTTGAATTAAATTTGTATTACAAAAAATAGATAGTTTTATTGAAATTATATTTGTCGTATATTTTTTAAAACAATTATGATTCAAATATATAATTACTGATATTTAATTATCTTAATTTTTTACATAAATATTCTATTCAATAAATCTAAAAAAGTGAACAATCCAGATCACAATCAATTCTAAAATGAGCCTATCAAATTCAAATACTCTCTAAAATTGAAATCACAACTTAAAAGAAATCAAAACCAGAAAGATATATATATGTAGTATTATATCAAGGTGGTTGGCCTGTAGTATTATATCAGGGTGGTTGGCCTGTCATGTGAAGTGGACTAGAGAGCTAACCCAACGATAATCGAGGCAACAATTGCTGACAAAAATTGTGATGATGGGTCTTAATTTTTAGCAATGATACAGTGCTTTAAAAATAGAATATGAGTTTTAGTGATGTAGCAAAGTAAAAAAATAAAATAAAATTTAGTAATGTGGCAAAGTAAAAAAAAAAAAAAAAATCAAAATATCACATCACATTACAAGACTTATCATTAAAACTCTCTCTAAAACTCTTTTTCTAGAAGTCCCAAACATTTTCTCTTAATTTTTCGTTTGTAAGTACCAACAGTGGACGCCCGTGTATTATTTGTACATTTTAGAGGCTCCTAATTAATGTGACCAAACATTCTGTTTGATCCCTAGCTATGTTGCCCTCTTCAGTAATTTTGTTGTTATAAAGTCCAAAATGTTCTGTTCAAAACAAAAAAAAAAAGGAAAAAAAAAAAAAAAAAGGTCCAAAATGTTACTGCCATGCTGACCTAGATCTTGATAAAATGCTCATTCATAAACCAATTTTGTTGGGTAATTTAGATATGAAAAGTGATTTGCAAATAAAAATTTTATGCAAAAAAATTATTAAAAATGGTGTGATGGTAACATTTATGGATATTCTAATTTAAAATGAAATGATCGTAAAATATCAAATTATTTTATGTGAAATTCTATTTGTTTGACCTTAGTCTCTAGACATTAATAACTTTAAAATTCTACATTGATATGATATGCTTTTACTTTGATTCTTCTACATTGATTTAAGCAAATTAACATATACTAATTGGCTTTGGTGAGAAGAGAATTGACTAGAAGTTATGCCATAATACTACTTACACAAAATAAGCAATCAAGGGCAAACATCTTGGCCCCAAATTTTATAAAGGCCCTCATGGTGATCACATGCCCCAAAAGAAGTGTCCCATGATTGAGTCTTGTAGACCAAGGGATGACATTGTAGGGGCATGCAAAAACTCTAATGAATTGACTTCCCACACTCTTCAAGGGTGCATTCATGAGGTTGGTACCATACTCTTAATTGCTCTTATGTTAGTTGATCATTAGCTTGAACATTCTTGAAACCTTCTTTATTGCCTTCTGAATTGGTTGGGTTTGTCTTGAACAAAGTGTGACATTTGAGCTACAAAATGGAACCATTAATCATTCAAGGCGAGTACATTAATTATATTGTAAATCAATTTGTGTTTGTCCTTTTTGTGTGAATGGTGATATATATTGTAATTTTTATTTTAATGATTGTAATTGATAGAAGGGAAATAGGAAATGGAAGTTACATTTGCAGTGGTACCACTTGAATTCAAGCGTCAAGTCTGGTAAAAATATTATAGTTGAAGTTACTAAATTCTATGGTTTTGGTTAACCTACCGCAAGAATTTAGCTATGCAAAAGAAAATATTATTTATGAAATATTGACTTTTTGTGATGATAATATTGTCGTTGCAAATAATTCCATCCCTAATATTTGAGTAATGTTATGATGATTAAATTAGATTACGACAATGATACATTCTCTTAAATGAAGAAGCTCTACTGACATAGAAAATAAAAAAAAATTTAAAAAAATAAGACACAAACATCGCTATCACAATAGGACCTACCCCCAAGTAGACCTCCTAAAGCTCTTTTATTAAAGCTCTAAAACAATTTTGATGAGATTACCATGTGACGCAATACCACGCATTAGTGTAGCATATAACACTCTTTTATACATTACATGGATGACAAGCAAGGTTTTACATTAGATAACAAATAAATTTGGTACTTTCTCTGTCCCAAAATAATAGTCTCTTTTAGGGAATTCAATATTTTTTGGTAGTAAAATTATTGCACTTTAAAAAAATTATTTTTCCAAAATTACCCTTTAATAGTATTTTTTGGAGAAATATCAATTGCCATAATTGTACTTTTTGTGTTATTAATGAATTTAAAAGAAGAGCAAAATAAGAAATTAATATTATTTTAGTCCTTAATTTTTGAAAATAGACTAATATTTTGAAATAATAAAAAATGAATAAAGACTAATATTTTAGGACAGAAGGAGTACTAAAAATTAATTATCTTAACTATACTCTAATACTTCTTTTTTTAGATATTGGATGTCGTGGCAAATAGGGTTAAAAATGAGGCGGGTAATAAGTTGTTCAAATTTGATTTGATAATTTAATAAGTTTAAAATTGTGTTTAAGCTTAGCTAGTTTATATAACGAGTTGATCTCAAACGAATTTTTAATTATCCAAACACGAGTCGAGCTCGAGTAGTATTTTTTTTATAGTATATGTTGAGTCAAATAGTAGGTTGTTGAAGCTCAATTTAAAAACTTAACGAGTTTAAAAAAGGGATAAATTACAAACATACCCCTTGAGGTTTACTTAAATTATAAATTACCCATTGTAGTTCTAAAAATTACATTATGCCTCCTAAGGTTTCTAATTTCATTACAAATAAGTTCTTTTTTCAATAAATCATCAAGTTAATTAACAGTTTTTAATAATGTTAAAATTTATTTTAATTAATAATTCAGATAATTTTATTACTGTATAGGTGAATAGTTAGAAATTTTATTTTTTTAATTAATTCTGTTAAATAAAAAATTCTGACAGGGAAAATTTGTAATTTTTCAAACCACAGGGGACAATTTGTATTTTAAACAAATCTCAAGGGGTGTATTTGTAATTTACCCTTAAAAAAGTGTTTAAACTTAACTTATTTACCTAATGAGTTGATCTTAAACGAATTTTTAATAAGTCAAATACGAGGTGAGCTCAAATAACTTAATTTATTTAACAAAATTTTATTTTTATTTTTATTTTTATATGGTGATTCGTTTAACAATTTTAGTGGTAAATAAATAACCTTTTTTTTATGACATTTTGCAATGTCATTCATACGTCGTGGTTGCAAAATCATTTTTTTCTAGCAATGTCACAAATTATACTTCCGTTACTATCAAGGGGTTGACATTGATGTTTTACTATCAAACATGGATAGGAAATTGGCTTCGACTTTTAACGAAGAATTATGAAAGATGTTACACAAGAAAGTTGCATTTTGCTTTGACAGCCTAGCGACCCTCTATCTCAATCAACCATACAAATATCATATAATGCTAAAATAATTAATATATCAATACATTTTTCACATTTTTTTTAGAATAAATTACATTGATTTTTTTTAAAATTAAAAATAAAATACAGTAAAATTACAAGTTTAACATAGTTACATTAATTGGTTGAACATTCTTGAAACCTTCTTAATTGGTTGGGTTTGTGGTGAACAAAGTGTGACATTTGAGCTACAAAATGGAACAATGAATCATTCAAGGCGAGTACATTAATCATATTGTAAAAATTTTGTGTTTTGTCCTTTTTGTGTGAATGGTGATATATTGTAATTTTTTATTTTAATGATTGTAATTGATAGAAGGGAAATAGGGAAATGGAAGTTGCATTTGCAGTGGTACCACTTGAATTCAAGCATCAAGTCTAGTGAAAATATTATAGTTGAAGTTACTAAATTCTATGGTTTTGGTTAACCTACCAAGGAAATTTAGCTATGCAAAAGAAAATATTATTTATGAAATATTGACTTTTTGTGATGATGATGTTGTCGTTGCAAATAATTCCGTCCCTAATATTTGATTAATGTTATGATGATTAAATTATATTACAACAATGATACATCCTCTTAAATGAAGGAGCTCTAATAATATGGAAAAAAAAAAAAAAAAGACACAAACATCACTATCACAATGAGATCTACCCCTATTAGAGCTCCTAAAGCTCTTTTATTAAAGCTCTAAAACATTTTTGATTGGATTAATATGTGACTTGATACCACGCATTAGTGTAGCATTAACACTTTTTTATACATTACATGGATGACACGTAGTGTTTTACATTAGATAACAAATTGTTGGACAATCTTCACTGTATTTAAATAAATTAAATTTTGTTATGTACTAAACAACAACCAGAATAAAAAGAAATAAAGGAAAAGAGAGAATTTTGTTTGATTACAAAAAATCAAACTCGAAATAAAAAATAAAAAATAAAAACAGATTTTATTTTGTTACAAAAACAAAATTAAAATCTGATTAAATAAACAAACAAAACAGAAAAATAAATTAAATTTACTTGATTAATTTCTTTGAATAATTATCTGATCAAGTCCAGTGTTTGACACTGTGTCCTTAAAATAGATTCGTCCTCTCCACGGTGCTTTCAGAATTTGGACGTCTATCTCCCAGGATGAAATGATCTACTACAAACAATAGCAGCACTACAAATTGTTTGTCTTACGAACACACTAAGTGTTTACACTCTTTCTTTTAGAAATTAAATGCAGCAAAATGCAGAGATTTATAGCAGAGGATAGAGTACGAAAATTGGAGTAAAATCCAAATGGGAGGCAAGTCTATTTATAGATATAAAGGTGGCCGCTGGTTTTGAATTGAACAGGTATGAAACCTGTTGGTTTTGAATTCAAACAGATTTGAATATGTTGGGTTCATAATTTAAACAGATACAAAATGGGGAATGGCCCTGTTTGGATGTACAGTAAAAACTAGACTAGTTTATTTCGGGAAGGGCCCTGTTTGGATGTACAGTAAAACCAAACCAGTTTATTTCCGGTTTAATTTGAATTCTGGATTTTATTTTATACAAAATAAAATTAAATTCAAGTGTTTTTGGCCCAAAAAGATTAGTATTGGGCCAAACAAGCCCAACCTCACACCACGCACCCGCGCCCAAGCCCAGCCCGCCTGACCGGATGGACTGCGGCGGCGGCGGCGTGCGTGTGTGGTGATTTTTGGGTCCAATGGGTCTAGCTCATTTTGCCCATAACTTCTCCCTCTAAAACACTTGGGTACCCCTTGGGGCACACCCCAAGTACCAAACCCATGTCTTATAAACCCATTCAAAAACTTCCCACCAAATCAATGTGGGACAAGCTTTATTCAATACCTTTAAGGATTTTACACCAAAACTCCATTTCCATGGAGCATACTTTGGCTTCAATTTCTATCATTCACTCGGTAATGGTTTGAGCAACCAAATATACCACGTGAATCACAACGCGGCATAGAACGCGTTACCACTTTGACCCGCGTAAATCGACGCACGGGGCCCACCTAAAAATAGAACAAACTTAGGAAAAAATTCTGGTTTTACCTAGAATTTTATAACCATTTCCCAATCCCCCACATGAATGGAATTTGATGACAACGGAAATGCAACAATATGCAAACTTTATCGAAAGAGTATAAGTCGAAAATATCTTGCATCAGGATAAGTAGCTTTTGGCCTTGAACCTTCCCTGATGATAACCTATCGGACTTACTGGCTAACCAATGGACGCGATGCCTTGAATTGTTCAGCCGTTTGTGTAAGCCAAGACAATAGATTTCACACAAAATATCTTTTAACACATCGTGGTTCTCACTGTTGTGTTCATTTTGGCCTTGAATGCTCCTAGTTTTCATGAGTGTTTCTAGAGAATGTAGCCTCTTTCATTCTCATAGAACCGGCCCCAGTTCAACACTCATATAGGTGATTCTTATTGTGAGTATCTCCTTATACTCGTCTTGATTTCCATGCCTTAATCAAGATATAAGTAATCATTAAAAACAAAGCTTATCCTTATAACCCTGCATACAATAAATGTTGCAGATATCACTCTCACCATAGGAATTGGTAAGGAATTTTAATCCCTTGGTGATTTCTGGCGAGCCATACATAACTTAGTTGTCCTTTTGAACTTAATTCTTGGGATCTCTAGTCATATAAGTAGGGTTACCATTATGACGACTCTTATGTAATAGGCTTTAATCACATCCCCTTCGATGAACTATACACTAGCTCTTTTGTCAAACCTTTTGTTAACGGATCCGCAATATTCTCTTTAGATTTTATATAATCTATTGAGATTATTCCGTTTGACAACAACTGTCTAACGGTATTATGTCGACGACGAATATGTCGTGACTTACCGTTATACATATGATTCTGTGCCCTGCCTATTGCAGATTGACTATCACAATGAATGCAAATAGCTGGCACAGGTTTTGGCCACATTGGAATGTCTCTAAGAAGTGACGAAGCCATTCTACTTCTTCTCTTGCTTTATCTAAAGCAATGAACTCGATTCCATTGTGGATCGTGCGATGCATGTTTGTTTTGTGGATTTCCAAGAAACAACAGCGCATCCCAGAATGAAGACATATCCACTTGTGGATTTTGAATCTTTAGTATCCGATATCCAATTTGCATCACAATAACCTTCAAGTACTGCTGGATATCGAGTAAAGTTCAAACCATGATCACGGGTGAATCTTAGATATTTAAGAACCCGAATGATCGCTTTCCAATGATCTTCTCCGGGGTTACTAGTATACCTACTCAATTTACTGATAGCGTAAGCTATATCAGGACGAGTACAATTCATTAGGTACATTAGGCTTCCAATGATTTGGGAATATTTTAACTGAGACACTGCATCACCTTTATTTTTCGATAAATAAAGACTGATGTCTACAGATGTTCTAGCTAAATTCAAATCATCCTTGATAAATTTATCAAGTATTTTCTCAATATAATGAGATTGAGATAATGCATATCCGTCAGATGTTTTAGTAATTTTCATTCCTAATATAACATCTGCGACCCCCATATCTTTCATATCAAATCTTTTGTTAAGCATTTGCTTAGTTGATTTGATCATGTTTTGACTGCTTCCAATGATAAGCATGTCATCCACATAAAGACAAACTATGACATATCCTTGGTCAATGTTTTTAACATAGACGCATTTGTCACATTCGTTTATCTTAAACCCATTAGTAAGCATTGCATGATCAAATTTTTCATGCCATTGCTTAGGTGCTTATTTTAATCCATAAAGGGATTTTACAAGTCGACAAACTTTCTTTTCTTGCCCTGATACTGTAGACACCCCATTTTTGACCGTCCTCAAGACTTGGACGTCACCGTTTGAACACTCGATGATCCTCTTTGTTTGTGTTCGTCTTGAGTTCCCGAAGGTCTTGGCTGCACGCCTTGCCTCAGGATCTCTCGACTCGACTGTTCCGTGCTTGGTTTCGGCACCAAACACTTGTGTTTTTGCCTTGAAGGGCAGGGAATGGCTTGTTGGCCATCCCCACACCCCACCGGCCTTCCCCTAGCATCACCGGCTGTCTGTGGGTGCCACCGGCCATGGTTTCTTAAAATCAATGGCCGGCCGGCACTATATTTGGCCGGCCGACACTTTATTTTGCCGGCGATCTCTTTTGCTGGCCGGTGTGACTCCTTTGAACCCTTGAGGCATGGTGCATGCCAGCTGTGCCAGCTGGAATGCTCCATCACTCCTCCCCATGCAGTTTTGGCTAGTGTGACTCCTTTGAACCCCCATTCCTTCTAGAAGGATGACCCTTTGGCCAAGCTTCTTGGGGAAGCTTGGCCAGCTGTCCCAGCTTCTTCAAGAAGCCAAGAGCCCTTTGCACCCTTTGCCCCTTTTGATATAGCTTCTTGGAGAAGCTTGGTGTTTGTTTTTTTGCCTATATAAGTCATCCTTCCTCTCCTTTGTCTAGGGTTGGAGTTTTGAACATAAGAACCAGAGCTTATATACATATATATCTGCTAGATATATCATCTCTCTCCATATTTCCCTCTCTCTCCTCCCTTGTGTGTGTTTCTAAGCCTAGAAAGTGCATTTTTACCTTACTTTTGCACTAATACACACACCATTACACCTTGCTTCGAGATTGAGAGGCTTTGAGGGTTGATTCTTGAGCTTTTGGACTGGTTTTGATCAAAAGAAGAGGGTTGCATTGGTTGTTCTTGAGGTGTTCTTCAAGGGTAATCACTTTGCTTTAGTTTCCCCAAACTTGCACTAGTTTTCTACCTGTCTTGCTTGCTGATTTAGGCTTTGTGCATAACATAAAAAAAGCTTATATTTTCATGCTTAAGAACTTTCATTAAGGGTGTTTTGTGGTTTGAGTTCAAACTCACCCTCTTAGGCCTTATTTGGCCTTTTTGGTGCTTCCTTTGTAAGGCTTTGTTTGCTTGAGTGTTTTAGTCTTCTCACCACTGAAAATCAGTGGATTTTTAGTGGTGAGGAAGGTGGTTTGAAGTCTTGTATAGGGGAGGGACACCCCTTTCCCCCTTCTCCCTCTTTTATCCTTACCTTTTGGCTTAAAGGGCAACATGCATGCTTGACTGATTTTGGCCCTATTTCAAAGGTTTTTGGGTGTCTCTAGGTCACATGTTATCTCTGTTTTTGGTCGGATTTGTGCCCCTTTGCATGCTTAACATACTTGCTTTACATTCCTCTATTTGGCATAGAAATGCATCTTGTGCTTAGGCCATGATTCTTGCATGTGTTAGCCTAACTTCATGAAGGTATGGGCATTATTTTACCATGTTTAAGGTCTGTTGGCCATCTGTTTCAGTCATGCTTGCCATGTTTGGTGTCATCTCTTTGTGTTTTGGCTTGTAAGCCTTGAGTATATTGGCCTCTAGCATGCTTAGCTTAGACCATCCTCATGATTTGGCATCATTTAGGATCGTATTTCAGTCCATAAATCATGTTTGTATGTTTTCATAGGTGACCTCTTTCATGCTTTGAGGATGTGTCCTTTTATGCCTAGAAATAAGGTTTGGTGCATGCATCTCATTGGAGCCACTTAAGCTGCCATATCAGTGGGTTTCGGAGCCCATTTTTGCATGCTAGGATTCTGTTTTTGCTTGTCTAATTCATGCCATGAGTGGTCATGTTAGTGGAAGTAAAGTGCTCCCTTTTGTGCCTTAGCTTTAGGCCCATTAGCTTGCATGTTGGCATGAGTGTTTGTCCACCATTTTGGGCACTTTTGGCCACTGTTTATGGCAAGATTGAGGTCTGTCATTTATGGTTTAAGTCCACCATTGCATGCTTATCATATGCTTGTTGCTTATTTGGTTCATTACATGTTGTCCCATGCTAGCCTTATGGCACATTGGTCCATGTTTGCATCACATTTCCATCTCATATAATTAGCATTTTGCATACTTAACATGATGGGTTGCATCACATTTGGCATGCCTTGCATCTTAATCTCATGTTGCATCTTTGAGCCATGTTTGCATAACATGCATTGCATTACTTGGTTTGGGGTGTCAAACCAAGTGTGAGGGTTAAGAAGCGTTCATACTACAAGTGATGTAACGCGTCTTAACTCTCGGTCACCGGGGCCCTTGACTTCGACATGATAGGGTCTTGGTCCTCATTTGTGTGTTGCATGCATTTTCACATTGAATTGCAACATTGGCTCCTTAGGCTATCATGCATCAAATGCACAATTGATAGCCCGAGGGCCAAGGGCCATACTCCCTTGAGTCCGTTACATGATTGGGAGAGTAGCCATGCTTACATGTGCTTGAAATTCTATGCCATGCACTGCCTGTCCTCTGTTGCTGTCAAAACTGTTTTCTGCAGGAAGATTTTGCCGACCGGCAACATTTAGTGCCAACCGGCCATTGGTGAATGGCCGATAAGTTCATCAGCAGCCGATGGCATTTTACCATGGCCGGTGGTAATTTCCCTTAGCCGATGGTGTTATGCAATGTTCATAGAAGATACCCTGGGACTTTGACAGTCTTCAGAGAAGAAAGGCAATGAAAACAGAGGCAGCAATGGTATGGTACGGGCTTTCCGGGCAAGACGGATCGAGCATGCATCATTCACGTATCCCGAGGCGAGGCTGCGGCCACCCTCTTTCTGCATTTATTTGTTGATTAATTAGAAGTTTTGTAATAATTAATTTAGTATTATTTAGTTGGACTGTAATATTTATTTGGTCCCTCCGAGTGAGGGCGCAATTGTGTAATAAGTGTGGGTGGGTGTGTGCATGTCTTCCAATCCCCTCTTCTTTCTCCCTTTTACTTACCTGCTTTTGATGGCTAGTATTAGGGCATATTTAATTTAGCATACCTTATGCTGTGCATGCATGCATCCATACATTTGTCTTACATGCACCGGGCTCGGTACATCATGCTAACTGCACTTGTATTTCAAATTCCAAGTTGAGTACTTGTTAATTGCAGCGTTTCACGTGTCATCTTTAGGATAGCCGAGCCTATTATAGTTGCGTCCTGCATGCGTTCCATTAGCCACCTTAACATGAACTAGGATCATGCATATGATTACTAACTGATTTCTGTTCTGGCTTGGAGTACTCTGTAAGTTCTTTCGCTTTAGCATCCTCACATGTGTGTGAATGTTGCCATGATAGCATAAATACCATGAGGCTAACTACTTATGTGATATAACTGCTTGAATGCCTGTGGATGGAGGTCAAATTACCTAAATTGGAATGAATGCATTAAAACTGAGAGTTTTAAGCCCACTAGATAGTGGCAAAACCGTCTTTTCCAAAGCCCACTTGAAGGTGGCAAAACCTGCATTTTAGCCTACTTGCGAATAGCAAATCACTTTGAAAGCAAACCTGAAATGTTTTGTTCCAATTTGGGTGATTCGGTCTATACTTGTTTGCTGTGCGCATAACATAGTAAATCTAGGCTAATAACCGGAATAAGAGCACATAACGTTTTCAAAAACGGATATCACGGTTAGTAGAGGCCGGTCTTCGGACCGGGCGAAAGGGGGTGCTCATAGCTGACCTTCCCCAATCGTACCCAAGTTCCCGAGCCGAGGTAACTTTGGTGATGACGGACACGTGGCCTTTGGCACTGAGTCAGGGTTTCCTAAATTCCCCCATTAAAAAATATTTAGGTGGCGACTCTGTATCTGGCAAAGCAGTCCATGTTTGGCACTTCTTTACAAAAATCTGTTTTCCAAAACGATTTGCCGGATTTGGACTCTTTGGTTCAGACTAAGAACCGTAACACAAAATCGAGTCCGAACTATAGCGAGGTCCCCCGCGGGCTTGTTTACAGATACTACAAACCCTTCAGGTGGCTCCATATAGATCTCTTCATTTAGATCGCCGTTTAAGAAAGTTGTTTTAACATCCATTTGATATATTTCTAAATTAAACAACGCTGCTATAGAAATAAGCATGCGAATGGATGTTATTCTTGTCACAGGGGAATATGTGTCAAAATAGTCCAGACCTTCCTTTTGTCTGTAACCTTTAACTACAAGTCTTGCTTTATACTTGTCAATTGAACCATCTGCCTTCATTTTTTTCTTGAATATCCACTTATATCCAAGAGGTTTAGAACCTGGTGGAAGATCCACCAATTCCCAAGTATGATTTTGCATAATAGATTCAATTTCATTATTAACAGCCTCTTTCCACAAAGGTGCTTCAGGACCTGTCATTGCTGCCTTAAAGCTTTGAGGTTCATTTTCTAACAGGTATGTCAGAAAATCTGGATCAAAGGATTTTGATGTTCTCGCTCTCTTACTTCTTGGTTCATCATCAGTTAAATCTTGTTGGTCGAGACCATTACTAGTCTCTTGTGTTTGATTGTCATTAGTCTCTTGACTTTGTGTACAATCATAAGTTCTTTTCGGTGAACTTAATTCCTGTCCTTTCTTGTAAGGAAAGACATGTTCAAAAAACACAGTATTCCTTGACTCTATAATAGTGTTCACATGTATATCAGGTATTTCTGATTTATAAGTCAGAAACCGATATGCACTACTATTCTGAGCATAACCAATAAACACACAATCTACTGTTTTTTGGTCCAATCTTAGTCTTTTTAGGAACAGGAACTTCAACTTTTGCCAAACACCCCCACACTTTTAAGTATTTGTAGGAAGGTGGTCGACCTTTCCACAATTCATAAGGAGTGCTGTTGGTTTTCTTGTGGGGTATTCTATTAAGAACATAATTAGCAGACAATATTACTTCCCCCCACAAGTTTTGTGGTAAACCTGAACTTAGTAACATGGCATTCATCATTTCTTTTAGGGTTCTATTCTTCCTTTCAGCAATTCCATTTTGCTGTGGAGAATAAGGGGCTGTAGTTTTGTGAATAATGCCATGTTGTGCACAAAATTCATTTAATGGTGCATCATATTCACCACCCCTATCACTTCTAACCATTTTAATGGTTTTACCAAGTTGATTTTCAATTTCTGTTTTGTAGAGTTTAAACATTTCTAAGGCTTCATCTTTACTTCTAAGTAAATAAACATAACAATATCTTGTGGAATCATCAATAAATGTTATGAAATACTTTTTGCCTCCTCTAGTTTGAATAAATTTTAGATCACATACATCAGTATGAATTAATTCTAGAGGTTCGGTTTTCCTTTCAACTGATTTAAATGGAGCCTTAGTTAGTTTCGCTTCTACACAAATTTCACATTTATGATTAGGATTAATTTCAAACTTTGGTATATAATCTAAACCAATTAATCTACGCAAAGCATCAAAATTCACATGACCTAATCTACCATGCCATAAATTCGACTCGAGAATATAAGCAAAAGATGTGTTATTCTTATTCATAGCAACTTCTAGTACAACTGTCATTACATTTAGCTTAAAGAGACCATCACTCATGTATCCCTTACCAACATACATACCACTCTTTGTTAATACAAACTTATCAGACTAAAAAACAAGCCTAAAACCATTTTTACTTAACAAAGAACCAGAAACTAAATTCTTCCGGATGTCAGGTACATGCAGTACGTTGCTGAGGGTCAGTTCTTTCCCTGATGTCATCTTCAAGATCACTTTCCCTTGTCCAGCCACAGTAGAAGTAGAAGAATTTCCCATGAAAAGTTGTTCACCAATGGCAGCCTCACTGTAGGTAGTGAACATCTTCTTGTCCGCACATATGTAACGAGTTACTCCAGTGTCAACCCACCACTCTTTGGGATTTCCAACCAAGTTAGGCTCAGACACCACAGCAGAGAGGTTGATGTCATTCACTCCGTCAGAGATGTAATCCAATTCTATTACATTGGCCTGATTGGTGGTCTTCTTACTTATACTTCCATGATCATTCTTAGGGCGGCAGCAGTCAGAAGCTCGATGTCCAGTCTTGCCATAGTTATAGCATTTTCCTTTGAACTTCTTGTTGCCATTGTTGTTGCCTTATTTAGGACCATCTCCAGTAAACTTCCTCTTTTTGTTATGTGGTTTATGAACTTGTTCAACTACATTAGCCTTGGACTCAATGGGATTTTTCCCATTCCTCTTTTCAGCCTTTCGGTTATCTTCCTCAATTCTTAATCTTACAATCAACTCATCCATGGTCATCTCTTTGTGTTTATGTTTTAAATAATTTTTGAAATCTTTCCAAGCCGGTGGTAACTTTTCCACCAAAGCAGCGACTTGGAAAAACTCGCTAAGAGACATACCTTCTGAATGAATATCATGCAAAATTATCTGAAAACTTTGAACTTGAGATATTACCGTTTGGGAGTCTACCATAACAAAATCCAGAATTTACCGACGACAAATTTCTTCGTGCTGGCATCTTCTGTCTTGTATTTCTTCTCCAAAGAATCCCATAATTCTTTTGCTGACTTCAGAGGACTGTAAACATTATACAGCATGTTGTCAAGGCCATTGAAGATGTAGTTTCTGCACAGGAAATCTGAATGTTTCCAAGCATCTACAGCGGCAACAACTTGCCGATCACTTTCACCTTATTTAAGTGCTGGAGCCTCTTCATGGAGAAACCGGGCCAAATTAAGAGTTATAAGATAGAACAGCATCTTCTGCTGCCATCTCTTAAACTCAGTACCGTTAAATTTTTTCGGTTTTTCTCCATGATTGATTGGTACATGAACATGGTTCTGAATAGGGACCGGTGTTGGTGTAACAACAGGAGTACCACTACCAGATGCAGTTTCAGTTGTAGTAGCCATAATCTCTTATTACAAAAATCAGAAAAAGAAATTAAAACTCAAATTAATTTTCTAGTTACTAAAACCAGAAAATAAATTATAACACAAAATAATTTTATTTTCCTTGTTACTAAAACTAGAAAAATAAAATACCATAATAATTTTCTGTAACACAATTAATATTCTGCAATTGTTAATGACACCAGTATATTACTACTAGTTGTCAAAGAAAAGAGACAGTATATTACTACTATCTGTCAAATAGCATAAACACTATTTGTTTTTTCAACCAGAATATGTCTTTATGAAATCAGAAAATTAAATACAATGAAGATACCAAAAAATAATCTGTCTTAAGATTGTTGGACAATCTTCACTGTATTTAAATAAATTAAATTCTGTTGTGTACTAAACCACAACCAGAATAAAAAGAAATAAAGGAAATGAGAGAATTTTGTTTGATTACAAAAAATCAAACTCGAAATAAAAAAAATAAAAATAAAAACAGATTTTATTTTGTTACAAAAACAAAATTAAAATCTGATTAAATAAACAAACAAAACAGAAAAATAAATTAAACAACTTACTTGATTAATTTCTTTGAATAATTATCTGATCAAGTCCAGTGTTTGACACTGTGTCCTTAAGACAGATTCGTCCTCTCCACGGTGCTTTCAGAATTTGGACGTCTATCTCCCAGAATGAAATGATCTACTACAAACAATAGCAGCACTACAAATCGTTTGCCTTACGAACACACTAAGTGTTTACACTATTTCTTTTAGAAATTAAATGCAGCAAAATGCAGAGATTTATAGCAGAGGATGGAGTACGAAAATTGGAGTAAAATCCAAATGGGAGGCTAGTCTATTTATAGATGTAAAGGTGGCTGCTGGTTTTGAATTTAACAGGTATGAAACCTGTTGGTTTTGAATTCAAATAGATTTGAATCTGTTGGGTTCATAATTTAAACAGATACAAAAACGGGAAGGGCCCTGTTTGGATGTACAGTAAAAACTAGACTAGTTTATTTCGAGAATGGCCCTGTTTGGATGTACAGTAAAACCAAACCAGTTTATTTCCGGTTTAATTTGAATTCTGGATTTTATTTTATACAAAATAAAATTAAATTCAAATGTTTTTGGCCCAAAAAGATTAGTATTGGACTGAACAAGTCCAACCTCACACCATGCACCCGCGCCGAAGCCCAGGCCAAGGCCCAGCCCGACGGACGGCGGCGGCGGCGCGCGCGTGATGATTTTTGGGTCCAATGGGTCTAGCTCATTTTGCCCATAACCTCTCCCTCTAAAACACTTGGGTACCCCTTGGGGCACACCCCAAGTACCAAACCCATGTCTTATAAACCCATTCAAAACTTCCCACCAAATCAATGTGGGACAAGCTTTATTCAATACCTTTAAGGATTTTACACCAAAACTCCATTTCCATGGAGCATACTTTGGCTTCAATTTCCTATTCACTTGGTAATGGTTTTGAGCAACCAAATATACCACGTGAATTACAACGCAACATAGAACGCGTTACCACTTTGACCCGCGTAAATCGACGCACGGGGCCCACCTAAAAAATAGACCAAATTTAGGAAAAAATTCTGGTTTTACCCAAAATTTTATAACCATTTCCAACACAAATAAATTTGGTACTTCCTTTAATCCAAAATATTAGTTTCTTTTGGGGAATTTAATTTTTTTTGGTAGTATAAATATTGCACTTAAAAAAAATTATTTTTCAAAATTACCCTTTGATAGTACATTTTTTGAGAAATATTAATTGTCATAATTGTACTTTTTGTGTTGTTAATGAATTTAAAAGAATTGCAAAATAAGATATTAATATTATTTTAATCCTTGATTTTTGAAAAATGACTAATATTTTGAAACAATGAAAAATGAAATAAGGGACTGTTGGCTTTTTTGGCTTTCGAAGGTTAGCGTTGTAATTTTGAACGTGCCAGCAAGGATCAATCAATCCTTACAGAAGATTAATTGTCAACCAATTATCAGACGATTGTGTTTCAGTTCTTTCGGCCTCAATGAAGAGGACTTTTACTGGTGGCTTGTTTAGGAGAATTTAGTAAACAATAATTAAATAAAGAACAATTGTAGCATTTCATTAAGCAAAATGAAAAACTTACAATAATCTGATCCAGCCTCGTAGAGGTTTATAGCGACAAGCTATTCGAACTACTCCTATGAATAAAGTGCAATACAAGAATTTGAAGTGCAGAAATGTAAAGAACAAGAAATGTAAAAACTGGAAGGAAAATAAAATAGATAAAAACTGGTTTTCTGGATCTGAGTCTAGAGCTCTTTCTGGGGCCTTCTCTGCTATTTATACTTCTCAATGATAACTGTCGAAATGAGCTTCTAACCGTCGAAGCATTCCTCCATAATCGCTAATCATGCTTCCTCACAGTTAGCTTCACTACGCCATATCTGCAGTTAGGCTTCCCTCCAGATTTTGAATTTGAATCTTGTGAGTAACCGTTAGGCCACATCATCTTATATCCCTTAATCATTCCAGTGTTATGCAAACCCATTATTGCCAGTATGAGTTGACACGTGTCTGACTATGTGTGGCACGTCCGCGGGGGACCTCGGCTACAGCTCGGACTCTCGATTTGTGTCGCGGTTCTAAATCTGAACCAAAGAGTCCAAATCCGGCAAATCGTTTTGAAGAAAAACAGATTTTTTGAAAAGTAGTGCCAAACATGGACTGCTTTGCCAGATTACAGAGTCGCCACCTAAATATTTTAAAATGGGAAATTTAGGAAACCCTGACTCGGTGCCGAAGGCCACATGTCCGTCATCACCAAATGTCTTGGCTCGGGAGCTTGGGTACGATCGGGGAAGGTCAGCTATGAGCACCCCCTTTCGCCCGGTCCGAAGACCGGCCTCTACTAACCGTGATATCCGATTTTGAAAACTTTACATGCTCCTGTTCCAATTATTAGCCTAGAATTACTATGTTATGCGCGCAGCAAACAAGTATAGACTAGATCGCCTAATTTGGAAACAAGCATTGCATATCCGTTTTGTTTGGAAAACAGTTTGAAATTGCTACTCGCGAGTAGGCTAAAACACGGATTTCAATGAGTATTCCCAACTCAAGTAATCCAACCTCCACCCACAGGCATTCAAACAGTTTATAACACATAAGCATTTAGCCGCATGGTAAGCATACTGTCATGTTTAACATTCACACGCATGCGATATGCTAAAGCATAAATACTTACATCGTACTCCGTGCCAAAACAATAACCCGGTTAGCAAACATGCATGACCTAGTTCATGTTAAGTGGCTAATGCATCACATGCGGAATGTAATCTAGACAGGCTCGGCTATCCTAAGCATGGCACATGAAATGCAACAACTATCACGTATTCAATTTGAATTGAAAGTACGATGCAGTTTGTATGATGTACCGAGCCCGGTGCATGTAAACAAATGCATGAATGCACGCATGCATTGCATAAGGTATGCTAATTTAAATGTGCCCTAATCTACCATCGAAAGCGGGTAAATAAAAGGGATAGAAAGAAGTGGGGATTGGAAGACATACACCCACTCACACACACTTATTACAAATTCGCCCTCGCTCGGAGGGACCAAAAGAATAATACAATCCGAATAAATAATTAACTACCCTAGCTAATTAGATATTACAAAACCCTTAGCTAATTAACAAATTAATTAAACTATTAAGCAGTAAAATGGCCTCGGGGAAGAGGGATGCATGCATGCTCGATCCAACTTGCCCGGAAAGCCCACACCACACCACTGCTGCCTCTGTTTCACTGTCCTGCCTCCCTGGAAAATTGCCAGAGTCCTGGGACACCTTCCACATACCCTGAATATTACCACCGGCTGAAGGGTTGGACCATCGGCTGCAGGGTTTGGCCACCGGCTGCAATGAAAGCTAATCGGCACAAAAAGATTGCCGGTCGGCACTAAAGAGTGCCGGTCGGCACTAAATTCCTGCAGGAGACAGTTTTGACAGCAAACAAACAGCAGCAGTGCATGATATGGAATTTTGGGACAAATGTTTTGCACCAACCATACTTCTTATCATATTTGTGACTCAAGGGAGTATAGTCCTTGGTTCTCGGACCACCAATCGCGCATTTCGATGCGTGATGGCCCAAGAACCAAGTGTGCAAATTTGATTTCAAATGTATGTAATGCAAAACAAGCACATAAGGGTGCTAAGCCTCTATCACACTCACTTCAAGAGGCTAGCATGCATGTCAATACAATGAAGCCCTAAACATGTCATCTAGCCAATGTGAACAATGTAATGCACTCATGCAAAACATAACAAGTAAACATGCAAGGCGAGCATGCAAACCAAATGAAGGATGGACTTAAACATGGATTAGGCAGCCCTAAATAGGCCTAAAACAGTGGCCATAGTGTCATGGGAATGAGGGCTAGTGTACACACAAACATGCATGCATACAAGGTCCAACACTTATGCATCAAAGAGCAACTTTTAAGCACACTTAAAAGAGGGTAAACATGGATACATGGCATGCTTAGAAAGCTCTGAAATCATGCTACAAAATGATGCCAAATCAAGCAACAAAGTAGGCTAAGCATGCATACAAATGGTCCAAGCATTAAGGCAAGCCAATGAGGCTTTGAACCACACTTAGTACAACACACATGGCAATACTTAAACAATTAAAATCAGAGTTTTAACACATAAAACTAAGCCCAAAGGACCCCCTAGATGGCATCTAGATGGTTCAAATTCAAAGGTATGCATTAAGGCCAAAACATGGAGTACACAACACATACTTTTAGAGCACTAAAGAGACAACTAAGGTAAGCATACAAGCACACCAAAGGGACTGAAATAGCATGCTAGATGGTTCCAAACCACTAAAATGATGCAAGCAACACATGCTATATACTCATGCACTTAAGGCTAGCAAGCCAAAATGCAAAGTGGCTATACAAGGCATGTCATGGATGACCTAAACAACCAAAAACAGATCTTATACATGACAAAATAAGCACATTTTCAGTGTATGACCAGCCACAAAAACAGAAGCAAGATAGGCTAAGAAAGCATGCAAGATTACGGTAAATCACATGGATTTCAAAGCAAGTAGCACATGGAGTATGCAAACAATGTTGAGCCCTTCAACAATGTTGAAGAAGGGCTCAAAATAAGCCTATTCTTAGCTTACATCATGCTCTGAAACAGATCATACAGAAGCAAATATTCTATGCAAGAAACATGGCATACAAGAGGATATTGAGATAGGTGCTAGATGCAGCCACCAAACGGCAAGGGGTCCTCAATCAAACATGAAGAGGACCCCAAAATAAGACTATATGAAGTTTGGGTCGGAGCCCAAAAGTGCTTGCAAGCAAGGCTTAGATATGGATCAAGAAAAGGCTAGAAAGGGAGAAAATGATCTCACCCTTGAAGACTACCCTTTGGTTGCTTCTTGGCTTGAGTTGCAGCACCTTTGGCCTCTGAAAAACTTCTCCAAGCTGCTGTGATGGAGTAGTGATGGTAGTGCTATGGATTGGTGAAGGAATGGCCCAAGAACAAGGGTGTTTGGAGGTTGAATGAGAGAGATATAGTGATATATGGAGGGATATCTGTATCTATATCAGATATATGTATATATTCTGGTTTTTTTGTTCAAAACCACCAACCCTAGACCAAGGAGAAGAGGCATGCTTATATAGGCAAGTATATGCACTAAACTTAGAGGCTAAGTTAAAGAAAAAGGGTCAAAGGGTTCAAAGGGGGGTGCAAGGCTTCTAGGAGAAGCTAATACAGCTGGCCAAGCTTCTCCAAGAAGCTTGGCCAAAGGGTTCACCTTCTAGAAGCTTAGAGGGTTCAAAGGGCTCACAAGGGTGCAAAATGGGCACATGTATGCACGTGGGTCGAGTTCTGTGCATCCCAGCTGGCACAGCTGGTATGCACCAGGCTTGGGGGGTGCACAGGGTTCAAACCGGCCAGAAGATTCGATCATTGCCCAAAATAAAGTGCCGGTCGGCACTCTTTTCTGCCGGTCGGCTAAATAGAGTGCCGATGGATGATTCCGTGGTCAAAATATGGCGGTGGGTATGCAAATCGAAGCCCCGAAAGTTAGCTTTCCAACCGCGCAAACCTTGCATCAAATTCCTCCTGTGCAAAAAGTTATGCCCTTTTCCGTGAAGTCGCGCAGACTTGATCCAACCGGAATGATTGCCGCTTCAACCAATCATACCTCCCCCACCCGGACTTGGTTTTGAGAGATTCTTGAGTGCAGAATGAACCCCTGGAAGTCTCCTTTCCAATGGTTATGGCCTCATAGCTTAACTCCAAGTGTGCGGATGAATGGGCCTGATTCAGCGAGGGCTGCGCGACTCGCTTCTACCCGGATTCATGTCAAACTTCTCCCAGACCAGTTTTCTCCTCTCCTTTCCTCTTTTCCTTCAATCCAAACCCTTAAACAAAGTGTTTGGAAAGTTTTGCCTCTCTCCTTGCAAGAAACTGAAACTGTGGGCTGCACATCGCTCACACCGAGCAAATCATCAGTAACGCCCAAGTCTTGAGGGCGGTCAAAAATGGGGTGTCTACAGTTGCCCTCTTTGACAGAACTCGAAAGTCATAACAATGACGGGAGTGAATGTCAAACCCAGAGACGACCCATTTTTTTGACAAGGCCGAAGACTTGGACAAACAAACAAAAATAAAATAAATAAATGGTTGTGCCCGCAGGCTGCCTACGTATCCCTTTGCAAGGAATCAACCAGCGTAGTTCAGGGCAAGATGCAAATGAAATGCAAGATGCAAGAATTGGATAATTGGACTTATACGCTTTCGCGAAGCCGGTTTGTAATTGGACTTATACGCTTTCGCGAAGCCGGTTTGTAATTGGACTTATACGCTTTCGCGAAGCCGGTTTGTAATTGGACTTATACGCTTTCGCGAAGCCGGTTTGTAATTGGACTTATACGCTTTCGCGCAGCCGGTTTGTAATTGGACTTATACGCTTTCGCGAAGCCGTTTGTAATTGGACTTATACGCTTTCGCGCAGCCGGTTTGTAATTGGACTTATACGCTTTCGCGAAGCCGGTTTGTAATTGGACTTATACGCTTTCGCGCAGCCGGTTTGTAATTGGACTTATACGCTTTCGCGAAGCAGCGTTTGTAATTGGACTTATACGCTTTCGCGCAGCCGGTTTGTAATTGGACTTATACGCTTTCGCGCAGCCGGTTTGTAATTGGACTTATACGCTTTCGCGCAGCCGGTTTGTAATTGGACTTATACGCTTTCGCGCAGCCGGTTTGTAATTGGACTTATACGCTTTCGCGCAGCCGTTTGTAATTGGACTTATACGCTTTCGCGAAGCCGGTTTGTAATTGGACTTATACGCTTTCGCGCAGCCGGTTTGTAATTGGACTTATACGCTTTCGCGAAGCCGGTTTGTAATTGGACTTATACGCTTTCGCGCAGCCGGTTTGTAATTGGACTTATACGCTTTCGCGCAGCCGGTTTGTAATTGGACTTATACGCTTTCGCGCAGCCGGTTTTGAAAATTCGGGATGTATGCAAAAAGGAATTGCACCTTTAGAGGATTTAAGGTCTCCTAGACCCGTGAAGAGTGCATAGCAATGGAAGTGAAGCGGGTGCATAACAATGCAAGCATGAGAAGTGCATAACAATGCAATATAGTTACACAAGACAGTGCTATGAGGTGCACGGAAGCAGTGTGATAAAATGCATTTTCTATGCAAGTATGGGGGCATTTAACAGGCACTCTGGTGCCTCTGATTTACCTCTTGGAGGGCTTTGCAACACACTTAGCTCGAAAAGGGGACACCCTGTTTATGTTGGCAGGAGATAACATCTGTTGCTGCTTTAATTGTCGTTCTGTCTTGAAGCAGGCTTACACTTGAGGTACAGGCGCACTCATACTTCGGAGCATCGACAAGGTCCTGAAGAGGTACATCCGGAGCACAATCACGGAATTTGCTGAAGGTGAAACACACTCAGATGCTTCAATTTTCCCTCTTTTCTTTTGCTTGGCAGCCCGGAACTTACATAGTTTCAGATAGGTCCTTGTTTTACTGTTCACACTTATCGGGGGTGGACCCTGCGGTTTTGAAAGAACAAATTCTCTTTTTGCACAAATGCGGAGAATGGCACAGCACTCTGAGCACAAGATGATTTTTCTGAAATTGAAAGTGAGCATACGTTCTCAACTGGGTATTGAGCCTACGACTGAACACAGCGAAAACGACTCAATAACGAAAAACAAAAAGGTAAACAACCTAAATATATCGAGACACGCTCGGAACGACTCAAATCTAGAATCGAGACAAACAAAACAAGAGACATGACACACAGACGTGCACAGGGAGCCTGTTTCTCCGGGTAGTGTTTCCCACCCTTTCTCATTTGTGATCCTCACATCACTCACTCGGCCCTCAAGCTCTATTTTTCTGAAAAAGCCCTTTTCTCACTTTTTCTCTCATCGCACATCTCTCTATTCTTCAATCTCTCATTTTTCGATCCCTCCCTGGGCGGTTGATGGATAAACAAAAAGTCGCGGGCTCTTGCCCCTAGCATTCCGCTAGATTCTTTTCTTCCGCACACAGCAGTGAACTTTCCCACAGAGAGGTTGTGCCACAACTGGGTGTGTAGCAAATCTGCTGCTAACATCGGTTGATGATGCCCTGCTGGGGAGTTTGGACATGGTTAGATCTGTCCAGATGAGGAAGTGGAACATCTCGATCCATCCCAGTTTGTGCTTCACACGTGGCTTGATACCTCGCTACTTGGAGGGCTAGAGAGCTTTCAGCCTTTTGTTGTTGACTTCAGTGGTGCCCTTTCTTGGCAGGTAGAATGCCCTTCTTGGCAAGTATGTTGATGATGGGGAAAAGACAGAACACCTGACTCAACTGTGCCCCTAGTTCATCATTTTGACCATTTTTTTTGTTTTGGTTTTAAGACAATTTTGACCAACATGAAAGTTAGATTAACATGCTTGTTCGATTTTTGATTTGAAATCATGCAAGTCAGGCTATGAGCACTGAAAATTTTCCTTTTTGGGGTCCAAGAAATGGTCCAGTTTTGGAAAAATGGAGTGGTTTTCGAGAGAATAGTCAACCTCAAAAAATAAAAATTCTCAAAACTGTTTTTGCAAACGGTCACTGCTCAACGAGCACGAAACCTACTCTTGAGATGCACAACCTCGGATCCATAAGCAATGGAAAATTGCCCCTTGTCTGAAGAACACTGCATGGCAACGGAAAGTTGCCCCTTGTTTGAAATGACATTGCGGCGTTTTGAATGGCAACGGAAAGTTGCCCCTTGTTTGGATGATGCCGCAGCACATTGTAGTCAGTCCTTCAGAGTGACGATCACAATCAGACCCTCGGATATAGAGAAGGCAAAGATGATCGAAACCATTGCATGGACATAGTCGAATTTGAAGTGTTTATGGCTGGACTTCAGAGTGAAGTTGCCTACGTATCCCAATCATGGGAATCAAGCCTTACGTAGTTCGGGGTTAAGGTACACTCGGGTATTTAACCTCTCCTTTTTATGCTCTAACTTTTGCCAAGGCGCCTGTTGCAGGTTTTCGACCTTGCGAGCTTTGTTCTTCTTTCTTTTCTTTCTTTTCATTTTTTCTCTTTTTTTTTTTTTTTTAGGCTCTAACTTTTGCCAAGGCGCCCGATGCGGGTTTTCGACCTTGCGAGCTTCTTTTTCTTTTCTTTTCTTTTTCTTCTTTCCTTTTTCTTCTTTTTTTTCTGTATTTTTTCTTTCCTTTTGTATGTATTTTTTGCTGCTCTAACTTTTGCCTGGGTCGCCCTTCCGGGTTTTCGGCCCAGCGAGCCTCTCAAAGGGTAAAAGTGTAACAAGTCCATGCCAAATGGTTTTTGAGATTGAAGCCCTCTGTATCCAGGAGAGTGGCTGTTGTATCGATTTGCAGAAGGATCCATCTTCGGCTCTTCGAGCTTATCTGACATTTTTGCCCCTAGTTTGAGGGGGGCTTCTGATCTAGCTTTGCAAGCTTCTTTTGATCTTCTGATCTGACTTTGGTGCCTCTTGTTCGAGGGCTGCTTTTGAATCTGGCCACACAGGCCTCACATCATGATTGACCGTTGAACATTCTGAATGCAAGTTCAAGGTTTGAAGGCAAGGACTCAAGTCTCGAGGCTGAGAGCGATCCTAAGCTGTACAATCTCAAGAGCGATTCCACACATGTCTTCGCAGGACCGCGCAAACATTTTTTGAAAGTTTTTAAGAAAGCGACAAATCGCTCGCGCTGAAGACAGTGTGGGACCAATTTGGATCAAAGCTAGGGTCCTTCTCAGTACTCATACTAACAAGCATGATTTCATTCATTAAGGGCTTAGCACGCCTCTCTTTCTCTCAATTGATCAAATTTTTGCAAATCCCAAGGAATTCCTTCCTCTTCTTTTTTCACCACAGTGTTTGAAAAAGTTTTGAAAAACTTAGGCCAATGCAATGACTTCAAGGCACAGAAAAGACAGAGTTCTTAGTCAAATACTTCCATCTCATTTAGAATTTCTGGCACAACTGGCACACGGCAGATACAAACACAAGAGTGTGAAAATCACTGCTGTTCCATTCAAATCTTCTGGCATAACTGACTCCCTGGCAGAAACAGACTTGAAACAAAATGAAAAGACAGACGCAAAAAGAAGCAAGTGATGTCCGAGGCAACTCCCCCGAATCACCCGACTCTGACAAAACAGGACTGACTCGATACAACAAGACAGACCTTACTGACACAGTATGAAAAGACTGACTCAAAACAACGAGACAGACTTTTAAGCAAATAAAAAGACTGACTCAAAATAAAGAGACAGACTCAAAACAGCACTGACTCAATACCCAAGCCAGAACATACAAAAACCAGCATTCGCAAATGCTCAAAACTGCGCGTGCCAAACACCACATCTGAAATACACCAAGTGCCACCCACAGGTAGACCCATCCCTGATCACATACTTGCAGTAACCCCTACTTTCACTGATCTAGTGACGATGGACTGTGCCGAGCAGGTGCGGTGATGACCTTATTGTCGATCAAATTTTGTATCTCGTGGCGAAGACGAACACAACTGTTAGTGTCATGACCTGTTTGTTGATGGAAAGCACAGTACTTAGTCGGGTCATGCTTTGGAGGGAGAGGATCGGGTAGAGGCTGTTGTTCTAATAGTTTCAAATGTCCTTTCCTGAGTAGGCCCCCTAGAGCTTTTGACAAAGGCATATAAAGTGGGGTAAAAACCCTCTTGACTTGAGGTGGATATTTGGCTGCTCGCGAGCTACTCCCGGACGCACCGGTGAATGAGGTAGCTATTTTTGACGTGGTGGTTGCGACCATGCCCACTTCAGAAGATCTTGCAACTGCATCACCGCTGGTGGTCGCATTCGAACTGCGGTTGAGTGCCCCCTTGGGCTGTTCCTTTTCCTGGTCAATGAGGCCCTGTTTCATAGCATCCTCAATCTGTACCCCCATCTCGTGTAGGTCCGCAAAGGTAGGAAAGGGTAAGACTATCATTTTTTGCATCAGTTTAGTTTGGAGGTTGCGCACAACCATCCTTATCTGGTCTTTGTCAGAAGGCCTTGTAGTCATCATTGAGGCCTTTGCTCTCCATCTCATCACGAACTCTGAGAAACTCTCATTTGGTTCTTGGCGGATGGCTTCGAGATCAAGAGTTGTGACCTCGATCTGCGTGTTGTAGGAGTATTGGGCAATAAAGGCCTCAGCCAGCTCTTCCCAGTTCTGTTTCACGGAGTCCTTCAATTTTGCCTGCCAGATTGCGGCTACCCCAGACATGGTTCGGCCAAAGAGAGATAGCTTCTGAGCCGTGGTCAAACCCATTGGCTTCAAGATATCGGAAAACAGGTGGAGGTGCACCCTCGGGTCTCCAGAGCCGTCAAAGCGATCGATATGCGGCATTTTAAACCGCTCCGGCAAGGTAACTGCAGATTCAATATACCCGTCCTCTAAATCCGGGATGAGGTTCACTCCATGTGCCTGTCTGAACAACTCCTCGAGTTTATTGACCTTAAGTGCAGTTGGGTCGACCTCAAATTCAAAGGGCGTGTCCACTGGGTTAGCCGGTGCTTTGGACAACTGAGGTGGGATTGGCAGTGGGACCGGCCCTGTCGGAACATCTGTACTTTCCTGGACATGAGCTGCCTCTCTGGGTATTGGAACCACAGGTGGGGGTGGAGCTGGGTGCGAAGTAGATACTCCGGTTTGCTGCCTTAGCCTGGCAAGTGTCTCTGCCTGTTGGGTTATGACCACGCCCTGTTGCTTGGCGAATTCTGCTTGATGGACAGCGTCATGCTGCATGGCTCTCATACTATCCTGGAGTTGGCGCACCATTTCTTCCAGACTCGACACATATGTCCTGATTTAACTGAACAACCGGTATATCTGTGTCTGCAGTAGGCTCAGAATTCTCAACCCGACTACTCAAAGATCACTGATCTGGTAGCTGTTGTACTGGTGGTCTGTGCTTGACTAGCCTTCTCTGGCCTTGATTACCCTTGAGCTGAGTCTCTGACTTGACAAAGTCTATCAGCACAATCCAATGTACCTGGGGATAGTGGAGTCTTCTGAAGCTATAGTTCCCAGACTACCTAGCAAAAGAGAAAACAGACAGCATCTCAGCCCAATTTCACTGGAACGGATAGCGGAACGACTGTACTCAGTACTGATAACTGTTCCCCAAAATCATTGCCCCAAATCTGAATCTGATACCCGCAGATATAACTGATTCTCAAAAAACTAATACTGGTGCCCGTAGGCCGGATACCCAGACTTGCAAACTGGTATATGCATTCCCTGTAGAGATACACTCTAAAAGCACATAGCAGGTAAATGAGAGCCAATACACCCCTATATTGGGGTAGGGTTTCCCTGTCCTATTTTGTCAGGAGCTAGGGTTTCACTACGCACGCAGCGGTTTCAAACAACCTACGATCGGGTAAGTAACCTGTCCTAGTTTGGAATGGTCACTATGGATTCCGACTATGCACTAGGTCGAATGGTCCAAAAGGGTGCCCCGGTAAAACCGGGTTTGTGTTCCCATACTGGCAGAGCCCGCAACCGGTCAGCCTTATGGACATGCCTTGACAAGACAAGCCTCCGGCAAACCGCTCAGGAATAGCAGATGGCCAACACGGTGTCCTAGGCGCACCAATGCACATGCAATGCAAAGAAACACATAAGTGTAGTCAAAACAGGATATCACGAGTTCGAGTCAAGCTCTCTAAAATCCCCAGCAGAGTCGCCAGAAACTGTAGACGTCCGCGGGGGACCTCGGCTACTACAGTTCGGACTCTCGATTTTTGTCGCGGTTCTAAATCTGAACCAAAGAGTCCAAATCCGGCAAATCGTTTTGAAGAAAAACAGATTTTTAAAAAGTAGTGCCAAACATGGACTGCTTTGCCAGATTACAGAGTCGCCACCTAAATATTTTTAAAATGGGAAATTTAGGAAACCCTGACTCGGTGCCGAAGGCCACGTGTCCGTCATCACCAAAGTGACTTGGCTCGGGAGCTTGGGTACGATCGGGGAAGGTCAGCTATGAGCACCCCCTTTCGCCCGGTCCGAAGACCGGCTCTACTAACCGTGATATCCGTTTTGAAAACTTTATGCGTTCTTATCCAATTATTAGCCTAGAATTACTATGTGATGCGCACAACACAAGTATAGACTAGATTGCCTAATTTGGAAATAACATTGCATATCCGTTTTGTCTCGAAAAACGTTTGTTTTCTTTTGCTACTCGCAAGTAGGCTAAATACGGACTTCAATGAATTGTTCCAACTCAGGCAATCCAACCTCCACCCACAGGCATCCAAACAGTTTATCATGTAAGCAACTAGCCGCATGGTAAGCCTGCTATCATGGTAAACATTCACACGCATGCGATATGCTAAAGCCATAAAAACTTACATCGTACTCCGTGCCCAAAACAAGAAACTGGTTAGCAAACATGCATGACCTAGTTCATGTTAAGTGGCTAATGCGACACAGCAGAAATGCAAGCTAGAGTAGGCTCGGCTAACCCTAGACATGGCATATGAAATGCTTCACGTATCACGTATTCAAGTTAGATTTGAATTGCAATGCAGTTTGTATGATGTACCGAGCCCGGTGCATGTAAACAAATGCATGAATGCAAACATGCTTCCATACTGTCATGCTAAAATAAGTATGCCCTAATCTACCATCAAAGCAGGTAAATAAAAAGGAAGAAAGAAATGTGGGGTTGGAAGACATACACACACTCACCCACACTTATTACAATTCGCCCTCGCTCGGAGGGACCAAATAATATACAGTCCCAAATAATAAATCAACTATCCTATCTAGCTAATTAATTATTACAGACCCTTAATTAATTAACAAATTAATTAAACTACTGAAAGCAGTAAAATGCCTCGGGAGAGGGATGCACGCATGCTCGAATTGGCTTCACCNGGTTGCGCAGCCTGGAGGCTGAGTTGTGTCGTGAAGGCGGTTGCTTCCAAAGCATTCGAAGCTGGAAGATGTTGGGCTCACCGAATATGTGGACTAGGTCTCGCGCGTCGAAAACAGGGGGTTCAAGCATGGCTGGCATAAAGCCCTTGCTGCAGCTGGAGTTTCACTGACTATCCCAGTGCCGTATGAGCAAGTGGATGTCGAGCCGTTGGAGACTGATTCCGAAGGCTGAGCTGGGCGAATGACTTGGGATTTCACAAATGTATTAGGATTTTACAAATGTATTGAGATTTTACAAATGTATTGTTAAGCTTTGTCAGACATTTTGTGCGGGCTTATAGCTTATTGATTTTGTATATTAAAATGTCGCGAGTGCTCAATTTTACTGTTGATGAAGAATGACGTTACTTAATTTTGAGCCAGGGCGTGTGCGAGGGAACCGAATGAGCCGATGGCTCTGAATCGAGGGCTGGGTAAGGCATAAATACTCAGCGTTATCGTTTGAAAATATAGCCGTCTAAGTTGATGAATCTAGCCCTTGCCCAGCGCTAAACGATAGCGCTTGAAATAAGCCGAATAGATTAATGAATCTGCCCTTGCCGGCCAGGGCGCGAGCGAGGGACCGAATGAGCTGATGGCTCTGAATCGAGGGCTGGGTAAGGCATAAATTACTCGGCGTTATCGTTTGAAAATATAGCCGTCAAAGTTGATGATCTAGTCCTTGCCCCAGCGCTAAAGGCGATAGCGCTTGAAATAAAGCCGAATAGATTAATGAATCTGCCCTTGCCTTGGCCAGGGCGCGAGTGAGGAACCGAATGAGTCGATGGCTCTGAATCGAGGCTGGGTAAGGCATAAATTACTCGGCGTTATCGTTTGAAAATATAGCCGTCTAAGTTGATGAATCTAGCCCTTGCCCAGCACTAAAGGCGATAGCTCTTAAATAAAGCCGAATAGATTAATGAATCTGCCCTTGCCTTGGCCAGGGCGCGAGCGAGGGACCGAATGCCGATGCTCTGAATCAAGGGCTGGGTAAGGCATAAATTACTCGGCGTATCGTTTGAAAATATAGCCGTCTAAGTTGATGAATCTAGCCCTTGCCCACACTAAAGGCGATAGCTCTTGAAATAAAGCCGAATAGATTAATGAATCTGCCCTTGCCTTGGCCAGGGCGCGAGCGAGGACCGAATGAGCCGATGGCTCTGAATCAAGGCTGGGTAAGGCATAAATTACTCGCGTTATCGTTTGAAATATACCGTCTAAGTTGATGAATCTAGCCCTTGAAATAAAGCGAATAGATTAGGTAAGGGGCATGCGACTTTTGGCGCTCAGTCTTTATGACGTTTCTTTGGGGGAGCTGCATATACCCCAGATAAATGGACGAGTTCATGCCAAACAACTTAACTCATTCCTTATTCAGGCTTGATCCAGACCTGGCGGGGGCCAAATTGGCTGGGTTTTAGAGGTTGAAATGAGTCGCAGAAGCGAGCCTATTCGCACGGGAAGGAGAGCATCCATGGATCGGGAAAAAGAGCGGCCCCCAGTCGTCAAAGCAGATCGCCCCGAAAGGACGGACCACGGGGAGATCCCCCGCGCCCACGACCCCTTGTTGAGCCAGACGCGAGCCACGACGTGAGTTTTGCGGTTCTCGTGAAGAAAGACCAATGACGAGGCGGATTCTATAATTAAAGACCCAGATCTGGCGGTCGAGTTCGCTCGGCAGATTTTTCCGCCGGAGGTCCAACAGTCGATGTCGGGCATCGAGATTCGAAGTATCGGGAGCATTCATGGGCTGTCAAAGGACTGTATAGCACTTATGAAATCGGGATGCGTCTGCTGCGAAGCCCGGCGTGAGAATGAGAAAACAACGAAAGGAATCGTAGTCTGGAGGCTCGTGCGCAAAAGGCTGAGAATGAGCTTCGGGAGCTAAAGAGTGTTCGAGCGGCCAGCCGGTGGTGGACGGCCAAACAAAAATCATGGAGAGGGCGAACCGAGAGGCCCGGGTTATGAGAGCGGATATCAGGACGGCGTGAAGGCCGGGATTAGGAAGGCCAAAACAGACCTAGCAGAGGAGGTCTGCCGATGCGAAAATCGTGGTTTCAAGCATGGCTGGATCAAGGCCTTCAAACTATGGAAGCTTTAGGTCCGTGGGCATAAATTCGGCTTCGCCCCTATACCATCGGCATTACCTTCCATATTCCGAGTTCGAAATTGAGAAAAGCGACGACGAAGACGCCGACTGAGTGGGCCACAATGTGGAGTAAATAGAATTATTTATCGAATGCTCGAAATGTATAGCGCCATTTGAATAAATAGAATTTCTTATTAGCAGTTTTGAAATGTTTTGCGCGTAATTAAACGCCCTATTTCAATTTATTGTCAGCTTTTGTATTGCATAATGTAAACGTTCGAACATGCATCGATCGGCTCCAATTTAGGAACCATGTATTTGGTCAGTTAAATCGTGATCCCCATGAAGGGCGCTCCGAACCCGTAGACTTATTCGGCCAATCGTGGTATCCACGAAGGGCGCTCCGAATCCGGAGACTTATTCGGCCAATCGTGGTATCCACGAAGGGCGCTCCGAATCCGGAGACTTATTCGCCAGATGTCTGCACCCAAAGGGGCTCCGAATCCGGAGACTTATCTGGCCAATCGTGATATCCACGAAGGGCGCTCCGAATCCGGAGACTTATTCGGCCAATCGTGGTATCCACGAAGGGCGCTCCGAATCCGGAGACTTATTCGGCCCTTAGATGTCTTGCACCCAAAGGGGCTCCGAATCCGGAGACTTATCTGGCCAATCGTGATATCCACGAAGGGCGCTCCGAATCCGGAGACTTATTCGGCCAGATGTCATGCACCCAAAGGGGCTCCGAATCCGGAGACTTATCTGGCCAATCGTGGTATCCACGAAGGGCGCTCCGAATCCGGAGACTTATTCGGCCAATCGTGGTATCCACGAAGGGCGCTCCGAATCCGGAGACTTATTCGGCCCTTAGATGTCATGCACCCAAAGGGGCTCCGAATCCGGAGACTTATTCGGCCAATCGTGGTATCCACGAAGGGCGCTCCGAATCCGGAGACTTATTCGGCCAATCGTGGTATCCACGAAGGGCGCTCCGAATCCGGAGACTTATTCGGCCTAGATGTCTGCACCCAAAGGGGCTCCGAATCCGGAGACTTATTGGCCAATCGTATCCACGAAGGGCGCTCCGAATCCGGAGACTTATTGGCCAATCGTGTATCCACGAAGGGGCTCCGAATCCGGAGACTTATTCGGCCAATCGTGGTATCCACGAAGGGCGCTCCGAATCCGGAGACTTATTCGGCCAATCGTGCACCCAAAGGGGCTCCGAATCCGGAGACTTATTGGCCAATCGTGGTATCCACGAAGGGCGCTCCGAATCCGGAGACTTATTCGGCCAATCGTGGTATCGAAGGGCGCTCCGAATCCGGAGACTTATTCGGCCAGATGTCATGCACCCAAAGGGGCTCCGAATCCGGAGACTTATTGGCCAATCGTGGTATCCACGAAGGGCGCTCCGAATCCGGAGACTTATTCGGCCAATCTTGGTATCCCGAAGGGCGCTCCGAATCCGGAGACTTATTGGCCAATCGGTATCCACGAAGGGCGCTCCGAATCCGGAGACTTATTCGGCCTTAGATCGGCACCCAAAGGGGCTCCGAATCCGGAGACTTATTGGCCAATCGTGGTATCCACGAAGGGCGCTCCGAATCCGGAGACTTATTCGGCCATCAAGAAGCGTATGACTGAGCATAAAAACGAAACTTTTGCATTACAGCAGAGTATGTACAAGTACCAAGCCCACAAATCGGGTCATTGGTAAAATTTTCGTAGATGCGTTGAATTCCAAGGCCGTGGCAGGCTTCTTCCTGACATGTCCGAGAGCCGATATGCCCCTGTTCCTGCAATGGAGTCTATTTGATAGGGGCCGTCCCATTCGGACCCAGCTTTCCGTCGGCCGGTCTCCGGTCGGCTGGAAGTACTTTCTTTAGGACCAGCTCTCCTGGAGTGTAACGACGCAACTGAACTCGTTGATTGTACGACTTAGCGAGCTGCTGCTGATACCGTGCCATGGAGGCCAGGGCGCGGTCTCTTCGTTCCTCGATTAGATCCAGGTCCAGGGCGAGCATCATGTCATTTCGGCCCGTATCAAAGGCTTGTGATTTCAAAGTCGGGAGGCCGATTTCCAGGGGTAAGATTGCTTGGGTTCCGAAGCATAGAGCGAACGGCGTTTCTCCGGTGGACCTCCTCGGCGTTGTGGTGCGCCCACAATACACTCGGCAATTCTTCGACCCATTTGCCTTTAGCTTTTCCAGCCTCTTTTTGATGCCGTCCAAGATGGTTTTGTTAGAGGCTTCGGCTTGACCGTTACTCTGGGGGTACGCGGGCGTAGAGAAGTAAGGCACGATACCGTATTTGCTGCACAGTTCTCGGTATACGCCACAATCGAACTGGGTGCCATTGTCTGAGATGAGAGCTCTTGGAATGCCGAATCGCGTAATGATGTTTCTCCATACAAATCGCTTTATGTCGGCATCTCGTATGTGTTAGAGCCTCCGCTTCGACCCATTTTGTAAAGTAATCTGTTGCTACGATTAGAATCGCTTGTTTCCTGGGGCCCTTGGCAACGGTCCTACAATATCAAGCCCCCATTGAGCAAACGGCCAGGGACTGGTGATAGAGTTCAACCCTTCGGCGGGCAAATGGGTTAGTGGGGAGAACTTTTGGCATTGTTCGCATCTTTTAACATAATTTTCTGCGTCGGCTCTCATTGTCGGCCAATAATACCCCTGTGTTATAGCTCGATGGGCCAGAGAGCGTCCGCCAGAGTGGGCACCACAACTGCCCTCATGTATCTCAGTTAGAAGCTCCTCCACTTTATCCGGGTGTACGCATTCCAAATAGGGACCGGAGAGGGACTTTTTATAAAGCCCTCCTTGTGGATCCAGATAGTATCGCAGGGCCTTATTGCGTAGCTTGTGTGCTTCTTTTTTGTCCTCTGGGAGTTGTTCAGAAGAGAGGAATCCGGCTATGGGGTCCATCCAACTTGATGCGGATTCTATAACATTAACGTGGGTTTCCTCCGAAGGGCCAATACTCGGCTCCGGGATGAAACCTACTTCAATGGTCCGTTTGAGCTCAGAATTGATGGCGGAGGCTAGGCATGCCAGGGCATCTGCGTGTGTGTTCTGATCACGTGTTATTTGGTTCAGTTCGTGATGGTCAAACTTCGTTAGCAAAGAGTTGGCCGTTTTCATATAGGCCGCCATACGGTCGTTTTTTGCAGCGTACTCCCCCTTTAGCTGGTTGATGACCAATTTGAGTCACAAAACACTAGCAAACGCCGAGCGCCAAGAATATGTGCATTTCGTAGACCGGCTAAGAGGGCTTCATACTCGGCCTCGTTATTTGATGCTTCGAAGCCAAGCTTGACGGCCTGCTCTATTACTGCGCCGTCGGGAGACATGATTACTACGCCGGCGCCGCAGCCCCGTTGGTTAGACGATCCATCACAGTATAGCTGCCAAATATCCCCGACATAAATTCTCCAGTTCGACTTTGATCGAACTTCAGCCTTTGGAAGAACGTCGGCAGGTTTAAGGTCGGAAAGCCCGCCTGTGAATTCGGCAACAAAGTCGGCCAGCACCTGTCCCTTGATTGCGGTTTTGGGTAAAAACTGAATGTCATATTGGCCGAGTTCAAGAGCCCATTTTGAAACACGTCCTGATGCTTCGCACTCCGTAGTACTGATCGGAGGGGATAATCTGTTATCACCCCAATGCTATGCCCCTGGAAGTAATGCATCAGTTTTCTTGCTGCCATGACCAAGGCTAGGATGAGTTTTTCCAGCGGAAGATAACGTGTCTCGGCATCGACCATTGCCTTGCTCACATAATACACTGGCCGTTGCTGCCCTTCTCTTCTTTTAATAGTACGGCGCTGACGGCCCTATCGGAGACTGCCAGATACAGAATGAGGGGGTCACCGGCAGCTGGTGTTGTCAAGAGAGGCACTGACCGGAGGTAAGTCTTGAGCCCGGTGAAAGCTGCTTCGCACTCGGCGGACCATTCAAAAGCTTTGCCTTGACGTAGCGTCTGGAAGAATTGTCTGCAGCGGTCTGTTGACCGACTGATGAATCTATTGAGTGCAGCGGCCATCCCCATCAACTTTTGGACTTCTTTCACTGATCGGGGGGAACCGAGTTCCAAGATTGCTGTGACTTGCCTCGGGTTGGCTTCGATTCCACGGTGGTTGACGATATAACCCAGGAATTTGCCGGAGCCGATTCCAAACGCGCACTTGGAGGCGTTCAGTTTCATTCTGTATTTGCGCAAGATGCCGAATGTCTTCTCTAGATCGGCTATGTGATCCTGTTCTTCTTTGGACTTGACCACCATATCGTCGATGTAGACTTCCATAGTGTGGCCGAGTTGTTCTTTGAACATGCGGTGACCAGTCTTTGGTAAGTTGCCCCTGCATTCTTCAGCCCAAAAGGCATAACTTTGTAGCAGTAGGTTCCTCTTGGGGTGAGGAATGCAGTTTTGTCCTGGTCATCTGGATGCATGGCGATCTGATGGTAGCCTCTGTAAGCATCGAGGAAACTCATGCGTTGTGGCGCGCCGTGCATCGACGAGTTGGTCGATTCTAGGTAAGGGAAAGCAGTCCTTGGGGCAAGCTTTGTTCAGATCCGTGAAGTCGACGCACACTCGCCAAGTTCCATTTTTCTTCTTCACCACCACTGTGTTGGAGAGCCACGTGGGGTAGGTGACTTCTCTAATTGCCCCGGCGTCAAGCAGTCTGTCGACTTCTTCTATGACGGCAGCAGTGTGCTCTGCGGCAGACCGACGGCCTTTCTGAATGATGGGTTTGCACGTGGGGTCGACGTTCAGGTGGTGCTGTGAAACTGATGGGTCTATACCCGGCATCTCGTACGGAGTCCACGCAAAGACGTCGAGGTTGGCAAGTAGAAAGGAGATCAGCTGCTGTCTATCAGCTTGGTGTAACGAGGTGCCGATCATGAAGAACTTTTCCGGGCTTCCGTCGATGTCAACTCGGTCTAAACTTTCTGTGGCCTTTTCGCTTGGCTGCCGCCCGACGTCATCCAGGATTTCCCGATTGGGTGCCTCGATGGAGTTTACCTGCAATTCCTTTGGCATTTTAGCGGCCAAGAGGTAACATGCCTGTGCCGATTTTTGGGAGCCGCGGATCTGCTCAATGTCGTGTTCTGTTGGGAAACGTAACAATTGATGGTAGGTGCTTGGGACGGCCTGCAAGGTATGCAACCACGATCGCCCCATAATGAGATTGTACGGCGACGGCAGCCGGACGACCAGGAATTCTACATCCACCGTTTTGGAACCCGCTCGAACGGGTAGGTTGATTTTCCCAGTGGGTATTCGGGTTGGCATTGAAGCCGAATAGTGGATAAGGGGCCGGAGTCAGTGATTCGGTGAACCGAGTTTGATGAAGGTTTTATAATACATGACCTCCGAAGTGCTGCCCTGGTCTATAAGAACGCGTTCGACGGTGAACCGGTTTACGCGTAGCGCGACAACCAATGGATCGATATGAGGGAGAGTTACGCCAATCAAATCAGAATCGTCGAAGGTGATGCTTGGTGATTCTCGGGGTCGCTTTGCTGGCGTAAGTTGCTGCTGAGGGCCTGGGAGAGACTGGATTGCATGTATGGCCGGGGCTTTCGGCAGGCTGTATATCATATGGATGTTATCATGCGGAACACTTCGCTGGAGACGTTCGCCTTGTGTCAACTCCTCAAAGTAATCGGCTGAAGCACAACGAGCGTCGGTGTTTTGCTGTCGGGCCCGAGACCGTTGATCACCTGCCCTTGGGGGTCGCTTAGAAACCTGGCGCACTGTTTGTTTGGGCTTTGCTATTTCCGAGGCCAGATCGCGGCGAAGGCGCTCGTTCTCAGCGATGGTGTTATCTAAACTCTGTTTGGTCTTTTTGGCTCGTTCCATGATGGCTAGCACCGTTCCTGTGCTGAATGGTTTGTGAATCGACATTCAAGGCACGTCTTGCAGCAATGATTTCCTTCTCGAGCATGTTTGCCGGAGTAGGTCGACTCTCTGTGTGATCGCGTCGGTGGCTATCGGAGAATCTTGAGTCACGCCTTCCATGGATGTATTTGAGTATTCCCACAGACGGCGCCAATTGTGGGGAAGTGGTTTTGGAAATACTCTTCTGATCCGGGAAGACGCTCTTGATACTCAGCTAGTCACCTGCAAAGACAAATACTTCGGTCGGGGGTGCCGGGATTAGCACTCCGACGGGCAAGTCAGTTCCTCTACTCAAGAAAGCTTGTTTACTAAGTTTAGTGAAGTGTTTTTTTTACATACCTTTCCAAATCTGAAGCTCTTGTATTTATATTCATTCTTTGGACCTCGAACCCAGTGCCCCTTTTACTTATTATCCTTTTGTTTATTCCAACATAAATCTCTCCGTCTATTCGGCCGATATGTATTCGGGGTCTCAGTGTGTTCGGCATCTTAGTTGATTGGTACGGAGCCGAACAGTCTCTGACTTCTGGGATATACCCCTTCTAACTCTTCTATTTATTCGGCTCCCACACTGAACATAATGTCAATATTCACATTGTAACTTCTTTTGGTTCAATATGAATTCCATTAAACATAATGTCAATATTTATATCAGTTTGTTACATATTGGTAATGACTCCAAACCGATGACAATATTAACAACACAAGACCGTAACCATCACAGACATTTACATCATGTTTTGTTCTTGCAGGTTTGTTGTTGTGATGTGTGACTATTCTCACCTCTTTATGTCAATATTGGTTTGTCATGTGCTATCACCTCTTCAAGTAAACATTTACACCAGCTATTTACATACTATTTCACCATCACCATCCCATTATTCACATGGCATATAATAATTTACACTTATTATCACTATTCATTTGTGAACAGTAATATTAAATTTGTTTGTATTTGAACAAACAGGTCTTTTCCATAGATTTGATGGCAAAAGAAAGAGAGAGGAATCCCGTGCCAAAGGCAAACTCGATCAAATAGCTAGTCCCAAACAAGTGAGCATGAAAAAGGCCAACTACTGATCAAATATCACTAGATTGGTGAAACTACTGAAGGCTACAAAATTTACAAATGGTTAATTGAAATGCCTAAGGAAAACACCATTTGGGCCCTTATTTGATTGTTTGATCAGTAATGAAGTCGACCTCAACCATTGCATGAAATACGATGATGTCATTATACGTATAATGCAAACATTCAAGCCATTCAGTGAGAGGTTTTACATCGAGGACAAGAGCATTTATAGCGACCCCGGTCTTTTCCCATTTGGTTGTTGTATCCGGACTTAGGTTCCGTAGATCCTGTTGTTATATAATTGTTGTTGTCGTCCTTTAATTTCTTATTTCTGAGTTATGGGATGCATTGAGCAGGTTTGTTACAAGTTGGTAGTGTTTGGGAGCAAAGGGTTGCTGCCCAGAGTTTTGACCCTTCGCTCGAGCGAGCAGTTAATCGCTCGAGCGAGCTCTTTGTTTTTGGTCCGTCGCTCGAGCCAGGGTTTCTTCGCTCGAGCGAGAGACTGCGTCTAGGTTTAGACCTGAGAGCTGTGTTTCTTGGCTCGAGCGAGCTCTTCTTCGTTCGAGCGAGCTGGTTTGTTCATCGCTCAAGCGAGCGTTCCGTCGCTCGAGCGTGCGTTTGGTTGCAGACCTGAGGGTTTGAGTTGTTGGCTCGAGCGAGCAGTCTGTCGCTCGAGCGAGCTTCTGGGTTGTTGGCTCGAGCGAGACCTTCTTGGCTCGAGCGAGGGTTTTCTGTGTCTGGTCGCTCGAGCGACCAAGTCTTCGCTCGAGCGAGCCTGTTTTATTTAAATACGCAGCAGCGGTTTTAAATGCACTTTTACATCATCTTTTTGATTTCAGAACCCTAGGTCCGTGTTTTCTCTCCCTCCACTCACCTTCTCTCTTAGGTTTCATCTATTTATAGGGTGTTTCTACCCTAGGTTCTTTATTAAAAAGATAGAGGGTCACGAGGGCTTTACTTTAATTTGAGAGTTTGGCGGTTTGGAGCACTTTGGATTTTGGGTCATCATCTCCATCATCTCCATTTGAGTTCTTCACTTCGAGGTAGGGATTTCCTACTCCATATTATAGCTTTTGTCCTAAGTTTTAGTATTTTGATATGTTGGTGTCGTTTAGTAATTTTGGGAAAACTAGGATTTGTATTATAATTTGAGAAATAGGGAATTGTTTATATAGTAAATTCCACGTGATTGTGAATCATGAAAAAAATGGCATTGGTAGTGTCAAGTTGATAAAATTGAACCTTAGGGTTAATTTTGAGGAAAAGGGGAAAAGCCCTAATTGCTGTAATAAATTAATTTGTATAATTAATTTTGGGAAAATCGTGGAATTAAGTTTAATTCATGAAATTGGGGAACTATGGGATTAAATGGTGTAGTTGGATAGTTTAATCACTCACCTATGAAAATGTTGAGTTTACATTTGTTGATACATTTATTTCCTGTTTAGAGATAACTGATTTGGGCTATCGGTGGAGGATAGTCGTGATTATTGTAGACATTGCATGTTGATTAGGGAAACTGAAACTAATCACATTAATGAGTCATTGAATATGACAGTTGAATTAATACATCGAATTTGTGTATTGATTGAATATTGTGTATGACAAGTGTTTAATACATTGTATATGCATATTGTTTGGGAGGAGATAGGGGATGTACTCCATGGTTTGAGGGAAGATAGGGGATGGACTCTCAAACTTGTTTAGGAGGAGAAAGGGGATGGACTCCATTAGTACAACAAATATGTGTACTTATTGATTATGGAAGTATTTTAGTATGAGCCTTAGTCTCATTTGATTTGTTGATATTGGAAGTAATGTTAATGTGAGATGTAATCTCATTATTATTGTTTGGCCAGGTTCTAAGCCATGTCTGTATAATTGGAAAGTTGAATAATAACGTAAAGAGAAACATGTCATGGACATTATTGTCATGAAACTGTAAAGAGATATAATGGATTTAATAGTGTTAACCATCTATCGAATGCTATTGCTTTAGTCAATTCTTATATTTGGTTTAGTATATTTCTGCTGGGCTGTGGCTCACCCTATACGGGAACATCATTTTCAGGTTCAGGTGATATGCTACCTCCAAGGAATTAGCTTGGAAGGATTTGGAGTTGAAGACTCTGTTTAGATTAGTTGTTATTTGTTTTGTTTGATATTACATGTAACTCAAGCTAAGGCTTAATGTGTAATTGAGTTAGTACTCAGACTTTTGTGTCCAAGTGTTGGCTTGGAAAGATGTAAGCCCATAGGGCATTTACTTTCGTTATTACATGTAATGTCTTTTAATAAGATTACTCTGATGAATGGAATACGGTTTTGTTTTTCTTAATCAATGCATGTTAATATTGTATATATTATGGGTTTATTTTGAGGGCGTTACAGCATTCACATTTTTAAAAGTGATGTATTACATTTTTTTTGGGTAGACTGCGGCACCAAGCCAATGGACCTCTCTTATGGTGCAAAAACCAACGGCCGACATCATACACCAACGTGCAAGGATGTTAGTCGTTAAGTGCAGCAAAATATGTAATTTTTAACGAAACATTAAAGGCAGAAAGAAACAAGACAATGAAAATGTTGCAAGATTAGTTTGCATATGCATGCGTCAAACTATTCTTTTCCACGTCCGGAGAAACAATTGGATGGACTTCTATTCATACACGGACCCATTAGAGAACATGATTAAGTATGACTAGGTTGAAAGCATCCGAGCAACCCTGATGAGGTTAGTGGGCCAAAACTAGAGAAACCAGGACGAGTCACCGGATGTGTTATTGTTAATGGTAAATCCCATAAATCTTATTCTATATTTAATATGAACATTCACGAGTCTGTCCCTCTTGTTGTCAGCAAAACAAATGTGACATACACATTGGTACGCATTAGTGGCAAGGTTGGCATAAAGTACACACTGATGTGAATGTTCACGACAGTGTGGAATGTTAGGAACATTCACATTAATGTGTATTGATGTAAACATTGACACCAGTATTTTGCTCATGTTAGCACCAAAACAAATGTGGAACATACATTACTAGGCAATGGTATGGAAGTTGACATCAATGATGTGACATTCACATTACTGTTCATTAATGGAAAAACTCACATTAGTAGACACTGGTATAAACATTCACATCAATGTTTATTAATGTGAATATTCACATTACTGATGTTTGTTATTTGTTTCAGTACTGGTTATGTGAGCACACAACCATCTTACAACCCTGCAAACCTAATGTCATTATGCGGTATGTAAAGTAGGACCTCACAGCCTTACATACCAACATGAAGTCCATATCTTTGGCAAAGCTTGGTTTAAATGAGATAAAAGTACAACAAAAAATGTTGTGTCCATTCACATAGTGAGACAAAGAACTATGTAATTAACATAATGTTTCCAACTCCAGGTATATAGCGACGAGCTGATGGCATCTCCAACTGAAGCAAAGATGTACCATTGTACCAATTTGAATGTGGAGCCCAAACATGAGGTTTTGTCAAGTGCATCACCAAAGCAAGATGAAAGCAATGACGATGAAAGTAAAGACAATGAAGGCAGTGACAACAACGATGGAATTTCTGGTGATTCAATTGACCTAAATGATGTTAAAGATGACATCAACACCAGCTTCAACAACCCCAATGCTAAGAGACGTATCATCATAGCACAACCAAGTGAATCGGACATCGTGGATATACTTATAAAAGAAAACCAAAAAGCTTGGGGTCTTGTACGACAATGGGAAGCAAAATACAAACAGTTGGAAGAATCATGGGAGTTAAAGGTAAGGGTGATCGCTGCGCTTGAAGCCAAATTATTCGACCAATAGGCCTATCCAATATGGACATGGAGATCAAGAATTGCATGGAGTGGAAAGATATAAAAATTTAAACGGTTGACAAAATTGGTCATCAACCTAAAATGCAAAAAAATGATTCTTCAAGACCTTTACGATGATCAGTCCGTCTACATTATCACACAAGTCGAAGCACAAAAGGCTCATGACAACCTTAAAAAGCATCCCATTGCAGCACTGAAAGACATTCTTAGCCCACCATCTAGGGTAAAACGCATCAAGTAGAAGGTAAGAAGAGAGCACCGCTTGGATGAGTTTCAATACCTCGACTTGCCTGGTCAAAAGAAAGGGAAAGAGAGAGCTGAAGAGCAATCCCATACAGTCCATATTGTACAAGATTTAGACAAACATCCACAAAAAAAAACACCCAACAAAGTACAAGAAGTTAACATTGACCAACAAACTGAAAGTTTAGGCCAACATAAGCAAACTTAACAAGCAGAAGGTCCAAAATTTACACAAGAACGGCGGTGATGAGTAAGTGATCATACATATTGAGATTGAATTTATTTTTATGATGATGTTAAGCTTCACATATGTACTTAATAGATTAGATCATTTTATAATTGTGCAATGTTAACATTCACATTTTTCGTAATCACAATGCACAAGTTGCTTGTGTGGCGAGGCGACTCAAATAGAAACGTGTATTTTGATGACATCATATACATCATCAAGGAAGAATCAATACACAACAACATATGGCACTTGTAAATGTGTACAAAACACACACACACACACACACACACACACACACACACACACACACACTGTAAAGACACTAGAAATAATGTACTGCCACCCCTCTATTTGTGCAGGTGATAGATGCATATGGTGAAATACTACTCGAACTACAAGATTTGGTCAACCCAACTTTGGAGGATTCGGCATTCATCTTTACAGGCACATATTTGGTAACAACTAGACTATTGGTTTGTTTATGTTTGATGTCGATGAGAATGTTCACATGAACAGTATTTGATTTGCATGTTGAATAGATGTGAATGTTCATCTGAACATTATATGCTTATATTATTAACTTAAATGCTAGACAGATATGAATATTAATAACAACATAATATGGTTGATTGAGAAATTAACAGGTGTGAACATTCACATCTGTAATTCATTATAGGACTGTTTGACAAATTAATAGATGTAAACATTCACATCATTCACAGTGAACATTGATATAAATACTTGGTACATCATTGTATGCATATTGTGTGCAGAAAGTCATGCAAAAGTAGCCCTCCACAAGAGAAATAAACTGATTGATGTACATATCAATGACTATCAAGGCCAGAGATAATTCATCTTCCCAATACACCACAACTTCCACTAGACGATTGTTGTGTACGACGTCAAAGACAATCTATGGAGGCATTATAACTCACTATGACCAAGACCCAGCATACATGACCCATATATTGACAAAGCACAAATAGTTATAAGTGGCTGACACATATAATACTTGTCATGATGTGTAATATTTGAACTTGGACGTATGCACTATGTTGCTTTGTGCCTAATCTGAAATTTCATTATTCCCCCTATAGCAGAGAGACTACATCGAGGCAGTGGTGCACAACATTGGACCATCGTCACCACTATGGACCAAATTATCAGGCCAAAATCCATCGTAACCAATCATATCAGTAGATGTCTGTCCTCAGTAAGCATCCGATTTGTAAGCCTCAAATCAATTTATACACATCTTCCACAACCATTATACACACCTAAAATTCAAAATCTAACAATAACAACTTTTCATTTTCAGGGTGGATTGCAGGCCGCAGTGTGTTACATTATGAGAGCGCGTATATACCATGAGGAAATTGTTGACAACCTTAATCACTTTGAATGGTGTCAAATAAGAGACTCATTAGTACACTTTTTCTGAATCACAGAAAGATAGTGCAATGTGAAAACCTATAAGTGGGGGTGTCCACCTATCACTGTTATCTGAAACTGTTATCCACATTTAAGACAATTTAGTATCAGTAGATTTGACATATTGGAGCAAACTAGCTTGATTGTAAATCAATTCTATATCACTACTTGTACTGCTATTTTCATTCGATGTATACATATGCATTTTGAGGCCTATTTCGTGTTGATCATACACATTGAGATTATATATATATTTTTTTTTTGGACACACGACATGATGTGAATTTCCACATCATGGAAGGATCATACACATTCATATATTTAAAGCCCTACTACATAGATGTGAATATTGCTTAAAGTGTTATTGTAACACAATATGACAGGTATGAATATGATATTTCTTAACACATAAGTCAATATTCACAGCAAATAATTTGATAATGTGAATATTCACATCGTAACTTTTGATGATGTGAATGGCAACAGCGATGTCAATATTCACACCATGCTCATGCATGCATCATAATATACACAAGCACATCTTATTTTTGCTAACAAAAAGCACTCACAATTACATTTCGTAATACATATTTTAATATTCGCATCTTCTGATTTGATGATGTGAATGGTTACAGTGATGTAAATATTCATGCCATCTACTTTGATGCTGTCAATGGTAACAAGAATGTGAATATTCACACCATAATAATGTTAAAAAGTTCAACCCATGTGCAAGTATTTACATAATGTGATTATCTTACACAAGTGTGAATGTTCACATCATGTATTCATCCTTAAAATACTAACAAAAATGTTAGTTTGCTACCCAAAAAAAAAAAAAAGCACAAATCAAATACTAATGCATTATTAGGTTTGCCAATGCATTATTATGTTTGCCAACACAACGTAATCTTATTGCAACACAATGTTTGCCAACATAACACAATCTTATTTCAAAAATCAATATAAGAATCCCATGTATTGAAATGAAAAAATGTACACCCTATATCGGCTCCTTGCATGATTTCCAATTTTGGCTTCCCAACTTATCACATCTCCCGCACCTTATTTGCTTCAGTTTCTCATCCCTTGATGGGATTCTATTCTTTTTCGGCCTGCCAAGTGGTCTTTTCACAGTTGGTGGGTATATAGTGAAGTCTGTGGGATCAAAAGGCAGCTTTTCTACCAACCGTATAGGGAATATGGCACCCAAATAGGCTGCATGATACGTCTCTACATGAAAGTAATGTTCCACATAATTAGGCCTTGTTTGGGAACAGGCTAATTTAGTAACTTTTTGGCTATTTGGCTAAAATATGAGCTAAAAAAAAACTAGTATGTTTGGGATGACTTTTTGGCTTTTTACGAAAAGATGTGCAAAAAGTAGAAAAAAAAGAGAATCTTTGACTTTTTGATATGGGTTGTTGGCTTTTTGGCTTTTTTAGTAACTTTTGACTTTTTGGCTAAATGGGTTGGTTCCCAAACGAGGCCTTATTGAGATTGTAGCAGCTCTTTTGAATAGCAATAACAGCATGGTCAGATTGAAATCCGTTGATTTTCCATTTGAAGCAAGAACACGTATGCCTTGCAATATCAACTGCAACAGATGGTATAGAATGAACCTCAAACACATCCTTATTGGCTTTGCTCACCTACCAAGACCTGCTGTCATTGAACAAATCAAGAAGCATTGTTTCGAATGTAAGACAAATAAGCTCATTCCACTTGTTTGCTTCGTTACGCTGCGCAGACATTTGCTGCATCAACTGAGTACGAATTGTGTCCACCATCTGAATGATAGCAAGATTGTGTGTTTCTTTAATCCAATTATTAAATGACTCCGCCGCATTGGATGTCATCTCCCCATAACGCATGCCCCTACACAACATTACAAACATTGTACAATATTGAATTAAATTTCTTCGAAACTAAATATGAAATTTCACATTGTCACAAAACATAACTGAAATTTCACATCGCTACCACTCTAAACTTGATAAATGGAATACATTAGGAAACTACTATTACCTGAAGTATGAATTCGCCCAGTGCTCAGGTGTCAACTTCTTGAAAAAACTATGTGCTCGTTGTTTACCCTCTTCTTTTAATTTCTCAAGCTTTTCATGGAACCCTACCACAGTTGGCTCGTAAGCACAATCACCGAAACTACTAATGAGGTGCTCCTTAAATCCGTTATCAATTCCCTTCATCTGGTCTCTTAAATTGTTCTTCAACTATTGTAAGCAATAACTGTGGTGAGCCCATGGGAACACCTTTGGCATCGCTTCTAACAGACCAAGATTACGGTCCGAAATAAAATTAATTTTGTAGCAATCTAGAATTTTTCCTTCCGCTCGAGCGGGGGAGTTGACGCTCGAGCGGACTTGTGAGGCTTCCAGTATTTTTGCAGTCTGTCCGAAATTCTAAGAGTTGCAAATTCCCGCTCGAGCGTGGGAGTGGTCGCTCGAGCAGCCGGCTTTGTTGGTCTGCGCGCTCGAGCACGAGATTGGGCGCTCGAGCAGTCTGCCTGGTTGAGTTTGAATTTCTGAGGCTAATGGGATTGTTTTTTTGACCTTTTATTATTATGTTTGGAGACTCCATATTTTATTTTGGGTCATTGATTGAAGTGGTAACATGATGGTAAAGTAAGATTGGACCAAAAACTTTAATTCGATTAATCTTCCTATGAACAGCCGTCACTCTTTTGCCCTTTTCTTTTTCCACACTTTGAATTTTGGTGTCAGGCTAGAACCATTGGAAAGATTGTTTCCAAGGCTTCAATTTGGACACAAGAACGACCTAAAACGGAGTCCGATGGAAGAGTTATACCTGTTTGAAGTTTTGGAATCTGTGCTGGAAGCAGGTATGCTCGAGCGAGAAAAGCGACGCTCGAGCGGACTGCGCGAATTCAGCAGGTTTAAAAGTGAATTTCTGGATCATTCTTTGCATCTTCATCTCCTCTCTTCATCCCTCTCACCTAGGTTCGAAAACCCTAGGTCTTTGACCTCAAATGCTTCCCATTTCCCTTTGGATTGATCAAGATCTGCCACCAAAAAATGAAGAAGGCTTGAAGAACTCACCTTTCAACCGATTGGAATTTTGGATTTGTGAAGGAATCTCATCAAAGCTTGCTTTTTTGCTCGATTCTTGAGGTAGGGATCCTAGTTCTTCTTCAATACTTGCATTAATAGATAGATTTGTGGTATTTTGGTTATATACATACAAAATCTACATTTTGAGCATATAGTGTTATATCATGAAATTTGGGGGTTTAGGGTTTGAAGTGTTGGGGGTTTAATTATTAGGTTAATATGGATTATGAACCCTATGTGTATAATCAATGGGAAAATTGGAATAAAGAGTAATGGTTTAAGAAGTTTGAATTTTTCTTGAAATTCTTGATTTTCTTGAAAACCTTAAGTGGATTCTTGATGATAAATAATGATTTTGCCCAAATGGAAAGTAGAATTATGAAATTGAGATATTGAATTGTATATATACAAGTTTAATTGAATTTTGGAAGTGTTTGAAGATTTTGTTAAAAAAATTAGCGATTGAACCTTTATTATGAATATTGTAAATCATGCTATAATATGAAATGAAATTTGGGGAAAAGAATTTGTTAATGATATGGATGGCATGAGACTTGGGATGAAAAGATGAAATAGGGATTTAGGAGTTCACCTTGAATTATGTTGAATTACATTTAGGCCATGTTTGTTTGGACGGACTGGATTAGGTTGGATTAGTATTCCCATGACTAATAATCCTAGGACTACGAATCCCTTTGGATTGTATATCCTATCCTATGTTTGGATTGAATTAGGATTATAAGGAAGGACTAATAATCTAGACTTTGGCTTAGTCTTCCAATTTATATCCCCCCCCCTCTGTGGGATTGAATAGTCCATCATATGTAGGATACCATATCCAGATGAATTGTTAATCCGTACTTCAATTGTTTAATCAAATATTGAATTAATAATTTTATTGGACTATTAGTCCAATCCCAAGCTTATGTCTATCCAAACAAACATAACCTTAGTGGTGTTGAATTGAATCATGTTGAATAGTGTTGATTATGTTAAATTGTATTGATTATGTTGAATCAAGTTGAGTTGTGTTGAGTTTGGGTTGATACTTGGAAGAAGGGGAGTTTTGCCCTAATTGGATCAAATTGTTATTTTGTATAAATAATTAAAATTGTCATTGTAAATGTAAAATTGGAGGATTATTAATGATAATGGTGGAGTTTGATATGCATTATCACTCCCATATGAGATTTTGGAAAAGCATATCTTTAAAGGAATTTATGTATCGGTTTAGATGTATTTATTTTGGGCTATCGGTGGAGGATAGCTGTGATTGGTGTAGAAATTGCATGTTGACTAGGCAAATCGGACTATTTTTTTTAAATCATGCATATCATGGAGAATGCAATGGATTTTGAGGATTTAAACTGTATGTTTTGGAAAGAGATTTTGGAAATTCTTGTGTTATGTTTTAAGTGCACTTGTTTCATTTTGAAAATCATATTTTGGATCACATGTATTGTGCTAGTTAAAAAGAGTAAATAATATGATAAGTCTAAGAAATGGTTGTCATTGAATATGACTGTGTGTTTTAATACATTGTATATGTATGATTGTTTGGGAGGAGAAAGGGATGTACTCCATGTGTGATTGTGTGATTAAATACATTGTATATGTATGATTGTTTGGGAGGAGAAAAGGGATGTACTCCATGTGTGATTGTGTGATTAAATACATTGTATATGTATGTTTGTTTGGGAGGAGAAAGGGGATGGACTCCACTGTTTGGGAGGAGAAAGGGGATGGACTCCATTATAACTAAGTTGGCCGGAGTGTCTTGGGTGAAAGTCCTGAAATTTATACATGGGTGCCGATCCCGCGGACGAAATTTCCGTAAAATGGCAGTTTGAAGTGTTTATGTGTATTTTGTATGATTGGGAAAAACCACTGAGTTGTAGTCTCAGTTTGGTTGTTGTGAAAAAATGAAATTGACTCATGAATTGAGAATGAACTGAAGGAAAATGGACTAAGGATTGAAATTGGCATCATGTGGCAAATTGGATTCGAGGCTAGTGATGATGAACTCAATGGATTACTTGTGACAAAAAGGGAAAATTATGAGTTTTGTTTTGTAAGTAATTGAGAAATTGAATTAAAAAGGGGTCTGTAATTCTTGTGGTATGTTGAGCCCTAATCCTTTGGATTTTGATGAAATGAGAAATAATTTGGAATCGGGTTGATAAATTTAAGATGATGTTCTTCCTTAAGTGTACTTGTTTTCAAAGAGAAGTTATGGCCTCTTAATGATGAGAGAGTACATTTATGGCAAGGAGTTTTCTTAAAGGTTCAAGTGAAATTTTAAGAAAAGATACTTTTTGTATAATATTGTGAGCTTACAAAATGTCATCTTACTATATGGTATCACTCTGCATGCATGATCATTTCTATCTATGTGTTAGCTATTGTTGTAGACCTATGAGATTCCTACTGGGCATTAGTGCTCACCCCTCGTTGTTTTATTCTTTTTCAGGAAGAGAATTTCGGATTCACTAGTTGAAGAGTATGGATTCCATGTACCTCTTTGTATAAATTTTATCATAGATGTTAAGGGAATGAAAAATGTATCTTGTGATTTGTAATTATTTATTTGTAGCTCCGTAGCAGAAGCTTGGCATGTATTATTGTTGTCGTTGTAATATTCATTGAGAGAGAGAGAACATGTATCATTGTATTTCTATTACTCAGGGGTAATGGATGTTTGTAAAAAAAAAAAAAAATGGACCTAATTTAAAGGCTTTGGTAATGTTTCAAAGTAATTGAAATTTGGGGCGTGACAAATTTGACGCTTACCATCAACAACCTTCCCAAGTTCGTGCAAGAACCACGACCAATTGGTCGTGGTCTCTGAATCAACAATCGCAAATGTAACAAGGAATCGACTTATAACACAACACCATTAAACAACTGTTCACAATATTCCAACGTGAATAGTAACGCAAGTAGTTTACAAAAACACTATAAAGGAAATAGGTCATGTGGATGTTTACACTGTGTAATGGTCTGTCATATGTCCACACTATACCGCTCAATGTGAATATTTACATGAATAGACAGCTAAAAAAAATACTAACTATTGTTTCCATCTTTCGTCGTTGCTACAAGTAGCTGACCTTTGTACTTTCTTTTGAGGAATGTTCCATTCAGGAATAATAAAGGCCGACAAGAATTGTATCCAGAAATATACGCAGCGAATGATACAAAGAAACGACAAAACGGTTGACTACTCGCATCATAGTCAATATTGACATAACTCCCCGGATTGTAATGCATCACAGAATCCGAATACCACCACAACTCGTCAAACGATAATGAGTGATCTCCATGAATAACAACCTTTGCTTTCTCTACGCCCAACCATACCACGTGGTAACTTACATCTAGCCCATAATCCCTCTTCAAAATAGTCACCACCTCACATGGCCTAGTTAACGGCTTATCCCTCACAATTTTAGATATAGTACTCGACACTAAATCAGAACTAACTCTCGGATTCTTCGATGTTCGGACATCCGTACCACAACTATGCATATCACTGAACCTCTTGATATAGAAAAAACCATTTGCTCGTTGCGCTCTACAATGTATAGCCCACAAGTAGCCTCTTTCCTCACGCATTGCACACACCGCAGTAACCCTTGTTGTCTCGTTCTTGACATACGTAAACTGAAACCCACATTGGATGGCATACTAACATAAAACATCACAAAATTCTTGTGCGCCTCTAACAAACCGTTGTCTTGCATGCATAATACCATTTGCCCAAGGGGCTGACAACAACACCTTCTCCTTATGGTGGCAAAATCTCCGAAGTGCATCAATTTATTCCTCACCCCCCATACGCAACGACCCAAAGCTACTCAACTGACCAATATCACTTTTCAACTCAACAACAACTTCTACATGTTGTACCCCCATTGATTTAGCAAGCAATAACATGCTCTGAAATTCTTCTTCATTGTCCAAATCACACCTATTAATCTCAGGTATCTGATAGAATAATGAAATAGAATAAGCAGACAACTCATCTCATTTTTCACACAAACACTCCACCAAACGCGAATAACACAACGCATGAGCAACATTTATTACAGTTGTACTGCAACCATATATGCACACTAACATCATAAAGGTGTTCATCTCTTGTAAAAACACAACAATACAACAGTCAACAACCACATTACAACCATACGAACAACAACACATACAAAATCCGAACGATATAAAAATTCACATTGTGCAAAATTAAATGCCTATGTGTACAGTTCAACTGCTAAATCCATAATGAAAACTATCACCACCATCCTTACACAACATAAAACATTTTACAATACCAAAATGACACCACCAGAATAAGGTGATAGTACACAACATGCAAGTAACCCTCCATAACTTCATATTAACAAGATGTGAACATTCACATTGTTACATATACTCTAAATTATCTCGCCCACACAGAGCCTCATTAAGCAGGCATCAAAAACTCACCAAACAAAAACTTGCATCACCACATAAATCAAACTATAAAATAAAACGAACATACAAAGTATATGCGTATATTTAATTTTACACAGCCAAAACCAAACTCTAAATATCACCACCATCATTACAAATAAAATGTGAACATCCACGTTCTTCACATAATTTGAATTACCTCCTCTCCACAGGGCCACGTAAAATGCATATAATTGAACCAACAGAGCATCCGATCCATATCAATCAAAAAACAGAGCATCTCATCCATCATACAAATTAAAACATAAACTAAACATGTATTTATAACCAAAATGATACTAATCTTAATCATGCAATCTTACACTCGTCCTGTAACTCGAAAACAATTCATTTTAACTAGTTATACTCCAAAAATTGTCACAACCAAACACCGTCCAATCCGTCGTCTTCACTCCAAAATCACCGAACCATACTACAACAGCAACAATGAAACCCTAGCACATCAAAGCCTTGAAACGAGCATGGAAAACAGAAATGTATCCATCTGAATTAGAATGATGATCAAAAGCATCAAGATGGAAACTACCAAAACAGAATAAACAAAAAAAAAAAAAAGAGAAAGGAAACATGGTATGTGTATTAACACTATATATATATATATATATAAGGGCATAATAGTCTATTTAAAAATATAAAATTAGTAAAATGGATCTCATGGAATAAAAAGATAAGTACATGGGATTAATCAGGCTATAATAATCATTTGTGGACCTAATGGGTTACAACAACTCTAAAATGGATTTATCAATAAAAATCCCTTTTGAATTTTAATTTTTATAAAATTTTATTTTCTATATACTCATTATTGTTTAGGAATAGAATGCCTTTGATGTGTAGATATCAATTTTTTTTTTTTTTTATATGATTGGATGATATTTAATTTTTGTGCATTTTTAGCTATGAAATTAAATGGTTACAAAATTCCCAACTTTGACTTTTATCGACGAAAATGTATGGTAGAGAAAGTCAATTATCTTTTAGCGACCAAATATAATTGTGGTTAAAATTGCCATTATTTTATTTTTGCGACCAAATTGGGATATTTTGTGACGAAGTTTTAGCAACCAAAGGTTTAGTATGGCAAAATCAAACATTTGTGACTATATAATTTCATTGCTAAAAGTCAATTTTGATTTTCTTGGATGACAAATTTATTTTTGTCACTAAAAGCGTTTAGAAACCAAAATAATAGTTTTAGAGGCTAAATAATTTGTCGCGAAAAGTTTTATATGTTATAGTGAACTAAGATTTTACAAAGAAAAGTGATGCTACTAGTTTCAGAATACAAAAGTTGTGGAAATTTATAAGTTATTGATACAAACAAAATTAATAAATAAAAAGGTAATTCCTTGATTTTTTTTTTTTTAATTAAGTGGCTTTAGAATACAAAAATTATTAGTACTAGATACAAAATAGAGTAAAAATTTGTATAATAAGATATCATCAAATGCTTATTTATTAACCATATGAAATTTAAATTTAAAAAAAATTATAGGTATCATTTAATTCTTATTTAATTTTTAACTTACTACACCTAAGTTCTTATTTTTTAGATTTTTTTTTTAAAAAAAAAATTATAGTTGACATTTCACTCTTATCAAAATTTTAAACTACTATCCTCTTATGTTATTCTATTATTAGAGTTATATTAGATTTTTTTTATGCTTATTTTATTTTATTTTTGAATTTTTAAATTTACACTCGATTTTTTTTAATCTACATTTGTTGTTTACTAAATTTCTCTTTACCTCATTTTTTTAGAATTTATTTAATTTTCTCTTTCTATATTCTTATAGTTCATCCTCAAATTTAAATTTGATTTTTTTTTTTTATCTTTATCTTATATTTATAGAATCCACCGTCGCTCTTAATTTTTAGTTAAGTTTTTTTTTTTTTTCTAAGATTTATCTATTTTGTTTTTCTAGATTCATCTTCAAATTAGAATTTAATTTTTTTATCTTTATATTATATTTATAAAATTTCACTCTTACTGTTCATTTCCAATCGAGTGTATTTCAAAAAAAAATTGATTGGTTATATATTTATATAAATATGGTGAAATCACTCAAATCTATTATTTAAATACTTATTTAAATTAATATTATAATATTTAATTAATTTATCAATTATGAAATCCCTAGCCTCTACCACTTCATTGCCCAAGCCGCTCTTACTGCTTCCGAAGCCATACCCGAGTAAGTAGCTGTTTAATATGCACTAAAAAAGTGTATTTTTTTTTTTTTTATATATATACTTATTTTGATCACATTAATTAACATCTATCAATATCTCTTCTTTACTTTCTTATCCACTTTCTACACTTTTCTACACATTTTTTTATTTATAAAAAATCAAAAAATACACTTATTTAAAACATCCAAAATCCATTTTTTACTAGTATTTCACCCGTGCTATGCACGCGTTATGTTTACAATTATTTATATATATGTGAATTATATTTTTTTAATTTTTAATTTTTTTTGCACACAGAAAAATAAATATAACAAATGCAGCATATCTTCAATAAATTATTTTATATTTGTTTTTATTCAAAATTTAGTAATAATGTACAGGCAAAATTTATGACTAAATTAAGAAAAAAATTTATGCCCAACGACATTTTTTTATTTCTATATAAATACTTAAAAAAATAAACCTAAAAAGATAGTCAATATAAATATTATATATTAAGTAAAAAAATGTGGTTAGTAATTATGTTTACATAAATTTACTATAGTTTTAATTTCAAATTAAAAAAAAAAACTATTTTAAAAGCATTTTATTTAGCTAGTACCAAATAAAATTTTCTTAGTAAAAAGGAAGTTAAAAAATTTGGTTTCAATTTTTCAAATGTCTATCGTTAAACTTTCTATTGTACTTGCTTGTTTGTTTTCTTGTTTACTTTGGGAGTTTTGATCTTTGATCTTTGATCTTTGCTTCACATTCATCGTATTGTTTTATTTATTTTTCTTCTTCTTGCTTGATTTTCGCATGATACTTCTTTCATAATGCATCTTCGAGTGTATTAGTGAAAACATCATGCACTTAAAATGCATAAATTACAATATATAAAAAAAAGTAAGTAATTGTCCAAAACTAAAACTACTCTAAAAAAAATAAAAAATAAAAACAAAAATGAAATTGTTTGAAATATAAAATGTTTTTTTATTTGTTAATTAATTTTTAAAAATAAACTTTTAAAGAAAAAGAAAGAAAGAAAACTATACCAAAAAAAAAAAAGCAAAGAAACTAAACGTAAAATACAATACAAAAAAATAAATGAATTATAGGATTTTTGAAGAAGTGAGACTCACAAACAAATTTCATAAAATCTTGTCTATTCATATACTTTTTATGTATATTTTTGTACTTCTAATCCTGTCATGACTCAACCCTAGGGGTTTAGAGTTGGAATCGTGACTTACAAACTTATTCTCATTCGAAACAAATTAGGCTGCGTAAATAAAAATAATTAAACAGAAATTTTACTATTTAAAAAAGAGGAAATACATTTCTAGGGCTTTCATTATTTTATTATTCAGTAACCAGCCCCGAATAGAGGCAAAAGGAAGCAAAAATATAAAAAAAAAAAGAAAGGTAAAATAGTGATTCATCGTCAGTCCATATACATGTTCCATTTTGTAGGGTTATGGATTTCCCTTACATCTCGTCACCTGGAAGGGTAACAGCTATAAGCACACAGCAGGGTGAGAAATATTATGTCAAGAGTGTAGGGAATACAAAATATCCATGGATAATTAGTTAGGCTAAAATATTTGCATAATTTAATAACAATTTATTTAAAGTGGCAGAATACAGAAATCATGTAAAATTAATTATAACCACGGTATAAAACAGAACAGAACAGAGGTCACAGAAGTGACAGTCAGAACAGAGGTCAATGGATCCATGACAAACAGAGGACCACAAAGTGGCCAAACAGAGGCTCATGGCTATTTAAGTCCCCCAAGGCGTGGGATTCCCGTGGTGGTACTTACAAAACATAATTATTTATAAGGTTATAGTCAAATATATACTAAAATTTAAACAACCATATCTATGCGTTTCTTTTTAAGTAAATAGAGTTTAGAAAGTAACCCACGTAACTGAAATATTTATAAACATAACTTTTATTTATATAACTTAATAAATATAACTTGTTTCAAATAAGCTATGGTAACTCAAAACATTTGTAAAACATATAATGGTAAATCAAGGTATAACATATCTCACCTTGATTATAACCCTTAGCTTTACTTTACTATCAGAACTTCCTTACTATGGATTCCTTATACTCACGTACCTCTCTCTCTCAGTTTCCCCTCTTTCTCTTGTTCTTTTCGTGTTTTTTCCTCTCCAATTCGCAACACCTTGCTCCTATTTATACTGTTAACCAAGCCATGAGGGGCAGCCACGTACCCCTCTCTCTCTCTCAAGGTCATGATGATACTAGGTGTTGAGTTATTAATTGGGGATTCAATATAAGATTTGAATCTTTTTAGGATAAGATTAAATCTTTTGGGCCATGTTTCTTTCTTTTCTTTTGGGCCGTAATTCACCAGCAGCTGCTGGGCCAACTAATTTTCATTTCCTTCTCTTTTTTATTCATTTCCTTTCCATTGTTGCTGGGCCCTTTTTTATTCCTTTTCTTTTTTTTTTTCTTAATTGATGTTAAGCTTTTTCAATGTTCCTAATTTAAATTAAATTACATCTTATTTTATTTTCTTTTTATTTTCTTTTTTTTATCATTATAAAATTAATTATTTTATTTTAGTACTATACCCATTATTATTATTATTTATATTATATGTATTATTATTATTATTTATCTTTAGTTTGACCCAATTAATATTACAATTTCATAAATGTGTTAATTTGCTCCCAAAAATAATTTTCAATTAATCCTATAATCCAATGCCAAATTAGATTTATATATTTATTTATTTAATAGTCTATCATCACATGCTACTATAATTATATATTACTCTAATTAAACGTTCAGGGTGTCACAAATCCTGAGAATGACATTGAAATAATTTGCACTTCTTACACTATGTCCATCTACATATGTAATAAATTTCATAACGCAAAACACAAATAATTGTGAGACAAACTATCTAAAAAAAATGAAAGCAATATTTAATGATGATGTAGAAGCACACTTAACATTTTAATTTGAGGTATAACCAGATAAATCACCATAAAAGAGGAAGACAACTTTTATTTTTCAGCACAACAAAACGTAACTCAATATATAATTTTCATGTTTCTCACTCTTCCACACGTCAAATTCTCTATCAATATTAGAATAAATGCATGAACCAAAAAAATGGAATATTTGAGAAGATAAAGAGATGTGGTTTGAGACATTTTAATTGCTGAATTCTATTAATTAATAGCTATTAGGTTTCAATGGTCGGACTTCTAATATTTGTTAGCCATTAAAGCTGAATTATTTAGTTTTATCTATATTCACTTGATAATTTGAGAATGGACACATGTTAAGTCTTTATACAAATACTTGGCAAATTTTTTTAGCATTATTAATGAAATGCACAGTGTAATATATATATATATATATATATATATATATATTTTTTTTCGCAATTGCAACATATTATTTTCTAATAAGAATTTATATATATATAATATATTTAATATACAAATTATTTTTTACAGTGTAATTTTTTTTTTGCAATTGTAACCTGTTTTTTTAATAAGAATTTATATTTATTTTAGATATTTTTTAATATAGAAATTATTTTTTTAGATTTTAATGAAATGCACAGTATAATTTTTTTCATTTTTTTTACAATTGCAACCTATTATTTTTTAATAAAATTTATATTTGTTTTAGATATTTTTTAATATGCAAATTATTTTTTACAGTGTAATTTTTTTTTCCGCAATTGCAACCTGTTATTTTTTAAAAAATTTATATTTGTTTTAGATATTTTTTAATATACAAATTATTTTTAAAGATTTTTTATAAAAATAATTTAACAATTCCATTACTAACCATAGTATTTGGGAGAAATTAAAAATGGTACGGCAATAGGTATGTGAGAAGTCAAAAAGACTTGTGTGTTGGAAAAAGTCAATAAATACTGAATTTTTTTTTTAAATCAAAAAATTAAAAAATTGATATTGAAATATTGAAACTCTTACCAGACTTATAAATTAAAATTTTCATTTTTCTTAAGAATTGAATGTTCGTTTTTCGTTGCTTTAGTTCTTATTACGCATTTGGTAAATTGATTTTGTGCGCTCTGAAGTAGCTAGAAAAGAGAGTTTTCTCATCCAAGAGCCAATATTATTAGCTTTTGTCTCGTTAAAGTTTATTTTTTTATGTAACTAGCTCAAAAAATTTCTTACTAAAGCTTTGGTTCTGTTTGAATCAATGGATTTTAAATGGAGTGATTTGAGTCAGAGGCAGACTTAAGAAGGGAAAGGGGATCACGTGGCCCTTGACTTTTAGATTTTCTTTTATTATTAATTTTTAAACACAAAATAGCTGTGGCCCTAATTAAAAAAAAAATGCAAAAAAAAAAATGTTTACCAAATACGGCCGTTGGCCTTGCTCTCCACTCAATCTCTAACTCTAAGATGTATATATATACATCTTGTTTCTCATTTCTTTATTCATATCATAGCACTTTGCTTTCTGTTACTGCTATAGTTCCTTTTTGACTCTTCGACTCGCTACTGCTTCGACTCACGGCAAATCAAGATCACACCACGCAGGGGATCACACCACAACTCTTAGCATTTTCTCTCCATTATTTACAAGTAATCTCTTTCTCTCTAATATTTTACTCTTAAATGAAAAATAAATGTATTGATTTATGGTTATTTGTGTTTAAAATGATATGTTTTGATTTATTAAATTTAGAAAAATATTTATTTGTGATTATTTATGTTAAAATTAGAGATTTTGATATGCTAAAATTAAGAATCTTGATTTGTTGTGGTTTATATTAAAATTAGGGTTTTGATTTGTTGTGATTTGTTAAGGATTTAAAATTAACAATAAAATTAGGAATCTTGATTTGTGGTGAGTTATATGAAATGGAATTTGGGGTTTTGATTTGTTGTGATTTGTATTAAAATTTGGGGTTATGATTTGTATTAAAATTAGGGATTTGATTTGTAGTGCCCCCCTTACATAAAATTTCTAGCTCCGCCACTGATTTGAGTGAGGTTAAATTTTAGTATTAAAATATAGGAGAGTTGGCTATTATATAGATAAATTGAGAGACTAAAATATCTTTGTGCCACTGTAATCGTTAGTATGAAGGATTTCAAATAACTATTTTTACATTGTTACCCATTGTAATCTATCATGGTAGAGCTCTGAAATTCATATCTCAAACTTTCATATGAGGTATTCTTCTTGAATGATTATGGCCCAAATAATTTCATCTTAAATCCATAAATCCAAACGCAACCTTAGGTCATTGTGTTGGCGGAGTATGTCTTAGGGCCTCCAAGGCATTTTGTGTGTGCATTATATATGGAAACAAGTTTTAGTAGTGCAATCTTCTTTCACCAAATTGTTGAATCCTATAGCCTTCAGATTATTGACTTTTTTTTTGCTTGAATTGGTTCCTCTCTTAAGAAAAAAAGAGTTGATAGAAAAATTTGAGTTTGGTCATGGAAAAGGGTGGAGAATATGGGAAGGAAAGGGATGCATCATGATTCATGAAGGCTCTTTGTTTTCTTCTTGCTCCAAATGTACATTGGGTTAAATGCTATATTTCACCCCAAATAATTCCAATTTCTCAATAATCTCACTTTTGAGTTGATGACTTTTGTGGCATATAAGTAATCCCCAAATGAAATTTCAGGGGTTTAATTAATGGACACTTATCAATCAGTCCTATTAACTAGACTTATTTATTTATAGGTCTTGACTGATAAATTTATCACTATAAATTTATTCATTAAAATAAGAGAGACTGATAAATTTATTATCAATAGAATTAAATCTCAAAAGTAAGACCTATTGATAATTTACCCTTTAATATTAAGGCTCTGGTCTGTAAGATTCCTGAAAGCTTTTATGTATATTCAATTGTGTCAATGATTACAATTAGACCTTAGATTTATATAGCCCTAAATCCTAAACCAAAAAGGAAAATACAATTATGTCTCTAATAGGACTCTAACACAATCATGCCTCTCATAGGACTCTAATTTGTACAACCACAATCATGCCTAATTTGGAAAATAGAAAATACACACAATATATTCTTACACTCCGCTCAAACTGAAGGTGTTTTAGCAGAAAACATTGAGAGTTTACCAAGAAGAAACTAAAACCGAGCGGTAGTGTGAGTCTTGGTGAAGAAGTCCGCAAATTGCAAAGTCGAAGGGATGAAAGGAAGCGAGATAGAGGCAGATTGCAGATGCTGGCAAACAAAGTGACAATCAATCTCAATATGTCTCGTCTGCTCATGAAAGACAGTATTGTGAACAATCTAAACCGCACTGTAGTTGTCACAATAGAGAGAGGTCGGAGAAGACTGAGAGACACCCAAATCAGACAAGAGACAACGAAGCCAAACAATCTCAGCAGTGGCATGAGCCATAGCACGATACTCAGCTTCGACAGTAGAACGAGCAACGACTGATTATTTCTTGCTTTTCCAAGAGATCAAGGAATCTCCAAGAAACATACAGAAACCAGACGTAGACTTACGATCAGTAACATCACCAACCTAATCAGAGTCAGCATAGGCCACCAAGTCTAAAGAGGAAGCAGAGGACAACAATAAGCCCTGAAAGATGGTACCCCTAAGATAGCGAAGAACACGAACCAAAGCAGCCCAATAGGTAGAGCGAGGAGTAGAAATGAACGGACTAACCACATAAACTGCATAAGTAAGATCAGGGCGAGTGACAGTAAGATAAACTAAACAACCCACAAGCTCGCGATATAAAGTGAGATCATCCAAAGGGACACTATCAGTAAAGTTAAGCTTCACATTAAGCTCAATAGGTGTATCAGAAACCTTAGTATCAGTAAGACCAGCACGATGAATGACTTCAGTAGCATACTTAGCCTGAGATAGAAAATAGCCCTTGGGAGAAGAAGCAACCTCAATACAAAGAAATACCGTAATGGACCCTGATCCTTCATTTCGAAGGTGTGGAAGAGATGTTGCTTGACCTCAGAGATAGTAGAAAAGTCTGAGCCAGTGATGATCATATCATCCACATAAAGTAAGAGAGCAACAAAACCAGCCGGGATATGTTGTAGAAATAAAGCAAAGTCGGAAGTAGAAGGATGAAACCCAAGCTCGGTAATAGCAGTCTGAAAACGATCATACTAAGCACGAGAAGACTGCTTCAGACCATATAGAGCACGCCGAAGATGACAAACTTGACCAGAGGGATGGTGAAGGCCAGGGGGAGGACGTATGTAAACCTCCTCAGTGAGATGGCCATTAAGAAAAGCATTCTTAATATCCATCTGATAAAGAGGCCAAGAATGAACAGCAGCGATAGAGATCAAAGAATGGACAGTAGTCATTTTGGCAATAGGAGCAAATGTCTCTTCATAGTCAATACTATACTCCTGAGAGAAACCTTTGGCAACCAGACGAGCTTTGTAACGCTCAAGAGAACCATCAGAATGAGTCTTGATTTTGTAGACCCATTTGCAACCAACCAGGTTCTTACCAGCAAGCAAAGGAGCCAACTTCCAAGTATTAGTTTTTTGTAAAGCAGATAACTCATCCTTGTTAATCGCATACCGACTCCCTTACTCTTCGGTCAATCCCCTTATAAAGCTTTGTATTCCCAACCTCCCAATTATTCCCTCCCGCGTGTCTTTGGGTCTACTTTTTTGTCCTTATTCCTCGTAAAAAATAGGACCAAACTCAGTGCCCCGTTTGTCTTATGTGTATTTTTGGGTTACAGTCTTACTCAGAAAGGCTACCGTTGTTACAATCATGTCTCCCGTCATGTTGCCTTTCTTGAACGTCTGTCTTATTTTCAGTTTTCCCCTCTCACTGCTCCAGTTTCCAAGGAGGATTTGGTTCACATTGACCTATTTCCTTCTGAGGTCTCGTCTGATGAGTACATCTCCACTGTTCTCCCTGAGCTTGTTCCATTTTCTCCTTTTATAGCTCTGGCTGCTTCTCCTCCTTCAGTTTTTTCTTCTCCTCCGTTGTTAGTTTATTCTCATAGCAAGATTCCTCCTCCACCGATTGTCTCTGCCCCTGCTGCTGATCCCCCTGCTTTTGACGACTCTGATCCTACTGCACACCGATATCCTCCTCGAGCACGTCATCCTCCAAACAGGTTGGGTTGGTCTAATACTTATTTTTCTGCTTCCTATTGTACCTTTTTGTCTGCTATTCACTCTTTTGTAGAACCTCAGTCTTATAAGAAAGTAGCGGTAAGAACTGTCTCACCCTAGAATGGTGCTGGAATAGAGGCAGAAAAAAGAATAGATCGAGCTGTCTCAAGAAGATGACGGTGTTTACGCTCAACACGACCATTTTGGGCAAGGGTATCAGTACAAGTAGTTTGGAGAATGGTGCCCAATTTGGCCAAATACTCACAAAATTTAGTTTTAAAGTATTCCCTACCTAAGTCAGACCGGAGTTTTTTAATTGTGGTCCCAAACTGTGTAGTAATTATAGACTGAAAGGTACAATATATCTGGTAGAAGTCAGACTTATGAGTCATAAGATAAACTCAAGTGTAATGGGTGCAATCATCAACAAATGACACATAGTATGCAGAACTCCCCTTGGTGAGAATAGGAGAAGGGCCCCAGACATCAGTATGAACTAAAGAAAACGGTGTAGCAAATATAGAAGTACTGTTACGGAAATGTAAGGTTGTCATTTTGGCAAGTTTACACCCCCGACACTCGGTAAGTTGATTAGGAGAAACTTTACCCAATATACCTGACTGAGCTAAAGACCGTAAGTGGTCAACAGACAAATGCCCTAATTTGGAATGCCATATATAGAAAAGACTAGACAGAGAATCTAACTGAAAAGAAGAAAATGCAGTCAGAGAGGTAGTCATAGGCAGATGCAAGCTCTCCACCACATAGAGGTCTCCAACTCTACATATAGTCCCAATCTGCTGCTTGGACATCCGATCCTGCACAAAACAGATAGAAGAAGAAAAGATAACATCAAAATTAGAGGCATTAAGTTGACTAATAGATAATAAACTGACAGATAACTGAGGAACATATAAGATAAACGGAATAGAGACTGTAGACATAGTAGACAGTAGGACAGACCCAACAGATATAACTGACATACCAGATCCATTAGCAGCATTAACAGTAATAGGAAAGGGAGAGGTAGTACAATTCTGAAGTAAAGAGAGATGAGGAGTCATATGATGAGAGGCACCAGAGTCAAAAAGCCAGACAGATGAAGAGATACCTGAAGAAGACCCAAGCAAACCTGAATGAAGAGATGAAACAACGGAAGCAGATGAAGATGGTTGGGAGGTAGACAATATATGCTGAAGTTGACTAATCTGAGCAGTCAAGGAAGCCAAGTTAGGATCAGGAGTTGGAGCAGATGCAACATACGCAGTGGGAGGAGCTCAGAATTGGTTATGAGATTGTTGAAAAGATGAGGCAGGTTGACGTCTCTTCTTGGGACAGTGGTACTTCTAATGGCCTTTCTGATGGCAGAAGGCACACTCATCAAAAGCCAGAGACATCGTAATAACCAAAAAACTAAGGGGTTAAAGTGTAATAAACCCTATATTCAACAAAATAGCCAACCCAGGGGTCAAAGGGTAATACATAGAAATCTGATGAGGTAAAGCCAATAAATCCAAAACCATAGTGTAATAATCAGAAGAGTGTTAGGTCTGAATGGAAAATACAATTTTTTTTTTTACCCTGACCCACAAATATTAACTAGAGTTTGAAGCCGAAAGAACCAGTCTGAAGCCGAGAGAACCAAATTAGAGAAGAGAGAGAGAGATTGAAATCGAAGTCAAAGAAGAAAGAGGTCACGTCTGAAGGTTACAAACCAGCGAGAGGAGTTGCGAATTAGATGGGTTGTGATTCCAGCCCTGAATGGTCGCGATTTTGGCGATAACAGATCTAGTACAATGAGAACTCGGACGAAGGTCATGCAAGAGCCAAGAGCTCTTCGATCGATCAGAGAACTTTGATAAGAGAGCTTCGAACTTGGTGAACACGACCAGAGAGGGAACTTCGCGAATACCAATCGCGATTCTGGTGCTTTACAATTTGCGACTCAAGTATCATGAACACCCAGTAAAACTTCGAGAACCATATTTGATCAAGGAAGAAGATGACCCACAACTCACACAGAGACTGAAGAGGAAGACAATTTCTAGGGTTCTGGTGGTGGCTCTGATACCATGTAAGATTCCTGAAAGCTTTTCTATATATTCAATTGTATCAATGATTACAATTAGACCTTAGATTATATAGCCCTAAATCCTAAACTAAAAAGGAAAATACAATTATGTCTCTAATAGGACTCTAACACAATCATGCCTCTAATAGGACTTTAATTTGTACAACCACAATCATGCCTAATTTGGAAAATAAAAAATACACACAATATATTCTCACATGGTCATCTTGTTTCCTTTCACAATTTTACTTTCATTTTGACTTTTAAGTTCTAACCCTTTGGTAGTACTAGTGTCCATTAGTGGTTATTTCGATTGTTCCTGTCAGATGTATTTGGCTTAAACCTATCACAACATCTGATATCCATATATAAATAAGGGGATATTACAAAAAAAAAAAAAAACCCCCAGGGTTTAGGCCTTTTTCAAATTAAACCCCAAGTTTTCAATTGTGATATTTGTACCCCACCATTCCACCCGTGTTTCAATCCAATCCCCCATCCATCTCCGTCTCTGTCAGTTAACGGAAGACTGATTTGGGCGCCAAAATTACCTTAATCTTCATGATTTAGGGCAAAAGACACCTTTCCATTTTCCAGCCCATCTCTCTCCCTCCAAAGTCCACTCCGAAGACACCATCACAACAAAATCACACATCTTCTTCACACACACTTACCTAAACAAACCCGCAAACATAAGCTCTTCTAAAAACATAGACAACATAAACAAAACTATATATAAGTAAGTAAAACACAAACACTACCAGTTCCTCAATTAAGCCCCGGCCACAATTTCATCGTGTCTTTTTTTCGGTGTTGATTGATGCTTAAGGGTCAAGTTGCTTCAGCCCTTGCAAAACTTGTGTCAGTAAGCAGTTGTTGATTGAAGCTTTCTAGCTAGACACAAAAAAGGAAGCTTCAGAATCAGAGCCATCTCTCAACAATATTGAATCATGAAGGACAAGCTTATACTTATAAGAGATGACTGGTGGAAGATGAGTTTACACCAAAAAACTCATTCCATGTATTCCCAATCCCACCAAAGCATTGATAATTTTTTGTCATACCCATAAACTGCCTTGGAAAATTAAGCCCTTGGTTGTTCATATTCTCTTCCATTTTCACTGAACCCATCTAAGTACTAATACCAGAAGATTGTGCTTCAAATCCTTGACTTTGGTATGACGGGTACAACAAATTTGTGGGTGTCTCAAGACCACCCAAGAAAGGCAACCTCCACTGCTCTAGCCCTCCACCACCACTTGCTGCTGCCATCTGCGCCTGAAATTCAGCGATACTTGACCTAATATTGTTCCCACCACCACCACCACCACCACCACCATCGTACTGAGCTAGGTTTTGTAGAGCTGCCATGAATGGAAATTGTGGTGGTGGAGGAGGAAAATGACCAGAACCACCAAATATATTATTATCTGTGTTGTAGCTAGAGGGACTAGCACTTGTTGACTTAGAATTAGGCCTTGTTTGGTTCTCAGATGTGACTTGAGATTTTGAGCTACTGTTGTTCTTGATTTTCTTGCTTCTCCGGCAGCCACCACCCACCGAACACTCTTTAGGGCACCACCTCTGGAAAATGGAGGGGTGGCTTTTGCCCTAAATTGTGAAGATTATGATAATTTTGGCGTCCAAATCAGTATTCCGTTAACTGATAGAGGCGAAGATGGACGGGAGGATCGGATTGAAACACGGGTGGAATGGTGGGGCACAAATTGTCACAATTGAAAACTTGGGGTTTAATTTGAAAAAGGCGCTAAATAAATAGCATTTTTTTTAAAAAATATCTTTGGGTGAGTATTGATTTTTTATTTATTTATTTATTTTTTTGGCCACCTCCCCCTTCTACAGACTTTATGCTTATTTCTCTAATGTTTTTCCTCAAACCAAACCTTATTTTTCAGTTCTTACAGAAGAATCACTTTTCTATCAGAAACCAATTGAAATATGTTAGTCCACACCTCAAGCTCATTGCCTTCATTATAATAAAGAAATCTTTACTTCGCACTACAAACTTACTGACTTTAGTATGCTTAATATCTTGTATTTCATTTAATGGCACTACTACAAAATTATAAATAGATTGTACTTTTTTTTATGTGATATATACTATTTAATCACACATTTTAAGTTTTATTAAAGTATGATATTTGGGAGTGTGATTAAAAGTGGTCATTTTTAATCACACTCCCAAAGTGTCATTAAAAGATGATTCCATTACATGTTTTGAGTGTGATAATAAATATTTAGATCACATCTTTTAAGTGTAATTAATAATAGTTAAATCACATCTTTTAAGTATAATTAATAACTAATAAAAAACATTTAGATCATAGATTTTAAGTGTGATTAATATCTAATAAAACCTGTGATTAATAACATTAAAATCACATCTTTTAAGTGTGATTAATAACTAATAAAACCTGTGATAATAAACATTTAGATCACAGATTTTAAGTGTGATTAATATCTAATAAAACATGTTATTAATAATGAGATAAGATCACACATTATATGCATTTCTCATCACAGTTAACGCGTGTGATAAAAAAAGAGTTTGACATACACTACAACAAAACTAACTATTTACGGCATCATGTTTATGGCATGCATTAAATGCATGTCGTAATTAGTACATTCTACGACTTTTTTTTTTTTTGCAAGCCGTTAATGTTTTGTCAATAACAGCATACATGCCATGTAATATTTATGGCATGTAAAAATATGCCGTAAAAATGTATATTTTTACAACTTACAAAAATATATTGTAAAATATTATACTTAAGATAACATACATTTCATGTTGTAAAATATTATAACTTTACACGACATGTTAATGAATGTCGTGAAAACTTGTACCAAAAAAAAAAAAAAAAAATGGAGTCTGATTTTTTTATGGTATGCAAAAGTATGCCGTAAAAAATGTCTATTTTCACGGCATACAAAATATGTTATAAAATATTTATACTTAAGATAACATACATTTCATGTCGTAAAATATAAATTATATATTTTTTGAATTTAGTGATTTTTTTAGAAAATTAAAAAATATTTTTCCTTTTAAGTATATGTAAATTATTTGAATTTAAAAAGTAAAAAAAAAAATTTAAAAACTTACGTGACACTCGCTCTCATTCTAGATCCATACCTATTTTTGTCCCAAACCGTCTCATTTGCTGGAGAAATTATATTTTAATTATAAATAATAAAAAAAATTCTAGACGTTCTTAAATATTTATAAATTTCTAGTAGATATGACAAATTTTTATTTTTTTCCAATAAACTAGATATAAAATTAATTATTTACGGCTCTATGTTTACGACATGCATTAAAAATGCATGTCATAGTCAGTGTATACTACGGCATTTTTTTATTTGCAAGCTATTAATGCTTTATCAATAATGATTACATATTATATAAGTCGTTGATTCATATATTTACGACATATCAAAAAATGTAATAAAAAATATACACTTTTACGACTTACAAAAATTTGTCATGAAAAATTTATATTTAAGACGACATATATTTCATGTCATAATATCATCAAATTTTACACACATGCATTAGCATGTTGTGAAAGCTTCTATTAAAAAAATTAAAATTTAATATCAAGCCAAATAATATTCAGAGTCAAATAAAAAGGTTTAAACTCAAAGATAAAATAAATAAAAGAAATAATTTAAATTTTAAAAAATCTTAAAAAATACATTTATTATTATCCTAAATTTTCTATATCTAACTTTGCTAAAATATAATTTTTTTTCATATTTAAATATTAGTCGTATGTCTATATCTATTTTAAATGGGAGCAGTGGTTGGGGCTCCGAAAACAGGGTGTCCCGAATGCCCCTAAACAGAAAATCAAGGCATGAGGAAAAAAAAAAAAAAAGAAAAAAAAAAAAAATGACCAAAACGACGTGATTTTGACCATTAAAAAGGGCCATTAAGAGCAGATTTTTTAGGCAAAAAAACATTTCTGTTTAAATGGCATGCTAACATGCCGTGAAAACTCCTTCTCAGACGATTTCTCATCTGGTAAAGTAAAATCAAGGTAATGATTTTAATTTGTTTATATTTGTAGACTTCTATTTTTGCCCAAATCAAGCATGACTGAAACCTCTCTCTCTTTCTCTCTCTTTTCTGCAATCCCTCATTCTCTCTGATTTCGCCATGGATGAGAGTAAGCAGAGGTTTGAAGCTCCCGGAGAAGCAGAGAGGTAAAGAGAAGACGATGAAGGAGAAAAAGATGATGATGATGATAGTGGCGGTGGCAGTGGTGGCGGTGACGGGAACGATGTAGTATTGGAGGAAGTTGATGATGATGACAGTGGCAGTGGCAGTGGTGAAGTTAGGAGCCAACTCGGTGAGTTAGACTGTTCGTTACCACCTTCAATCAAAGCACAGTTAGGCAATTCTCAATTGGAAACCCTAGCTAACTCCGATCTTCCATGCGATTTTGTTGCTTCTTCTCACCATTTCTCGGGCACGATCACTAATCACTTCTCTGTCTCTGTCTCTGTCTCTATCTCTCTCTCTCTCTCTCTCTCTCTCTCTAACAAGTTTGTGGTGATGATCTGACAGAGGTGCCAGTGGTTTATGCTCTTCTATGGCTGTTGGATTCGGCTGCATTCAAGGTTTGGAGTGTATTTTCACTCTTCCACTGAATTTTGAATTGTTCATTTCTGCCATTTCTGATTGATGCATCTATTTTATTTGTTTATTTATTTTCGTGTTTTTGCGTCTGTTTGGATGAGTTTTTTAATTTTTTGGTCTTTCATTTCACTCAATTATTGGTGTATGTTATGAGATTTATGTGTTTTGAGATTTTTATATAATTCATGATTTTTATATAATTTATGTATTTGGTATGCATTTCATAGCTGATAAAAGTTTACATTCTTGGGATGTTAATGACAGTAATGGAATCTTTCTAAATTCTATTGGATCGATTTCAGAATGTCGGTGTGCATTAAGAGACATGGAACAATGAGGGGACAAGAGACTTGACAAAGCAACAGTAGTCTTACAAGGTTTGTTTTTGTTTTCATGAGTTTTCTGCTTCCATTTTCTGTTTCCAAGTATACTCTCTACATTTCAAAATGGTAAAAGTCTGAGGCAATGATGAAACCAGTAAGTTTCCTTCAAAGTCGATTGGTGAAAACAATAATAAAGGGATACCAGAATTTATCGGAAGATAAAAATAATAAAGGGATACCGGGATGAACATAATGCATGATATGGGAAAAGAAGTTCATATAGTTCATAAACAAGCAATAAAAATTAAGATTGATGTTTCTATGTTGGTTGGTCTAAAAGGCGAGAGCTTAAAACTGCAAATACTTGATGGAAGTTCCTCTGTTGAGTGGGCTGAGGGATCACTATTGGCTACAAAACAACCCTTGACATGGTACAAGGTAATAATCCCAAACCCCCCGTTAACGCCTTTTTATTGATACTTTTGAGTTCCATTACCCATAGACACACAAATGAATTCATAAAAGAAGCTTTTAATTCATTGAACAATCTTTCCAGACTACAGTCAACGCACCAGCAGGACTTCATTGGAAGCTAACTGTCTACATATCTGTAATCCAATTCCTTTGCTGCCCCCTGTTACTACTGCAATCCTGAAAATCAATTAACAAACACACAACAAAACTAAGGTATTAGAGCTTAGAGGTTGGTTCATGCAAACTTCAAAATTTTCAACATGTACAATAAAATGGAGAGAGAGAGAGAGAGAGATGTGCCTTTTTGGTGATGCAGTGGTGACTGTTCCCTCCATTTCTGAATGTAGGAGATGATAGTGGTGATGAGGATGAATTGTGTGTAGATAATTTTGAAGTTGGAGATATCTATTTATATAAACATAAAACTAAGAATAAGTGTATGACATGTATGCTGTGAAAACATCCTCTTTTTGTTCAACTTATTGATGCTAAGTGCTTTCCTCTTGTAGTAGTGCTTCATTTAGCATTTGCTTCAGATCTTGAGTTTACTTGCTTTTCCTGTAATGTTTGTTGTTACCTAGCTGACTTTTTAAGAAGATATTCGTGTTGTCTGCTGTGTCCCCTAAGAAGATGCAACTGGTGTTGCTGAATATTAGAAAAGTTCTTAACGTAATGATTAGTAAATGCCACTATGAAATCTTGAAAATCTGTAATTCATATTACTATTATGATCTCTTAATGTGATTTCAACTTTTATTTCTCCAGCCAAATGGTTATTTGCTATTTTGTGACTATGCCACTGATGACCTTGCTCAGGTTAATTTACAACTTATATTCTATCTTTTGAATACATGTTTGTGTGTGTATTATATCTATGTGCTCTTTCATTTCAGTGGAGAATGAGCTCTTTCAATGGAGAATGCGCTCTTTCAATTCAATGGAGAATTATATAGTAAATATTCCAGCTGCTTTTGATGCTCTCTTGGAGGGTGCACGGAGTGGAAGCTAGAGCGCTGGACTGTCCTTTGTGAAAACATCTTATGATTTGGATATTTTTCTTGGTTTGTATGTTTGAGGTTGTTAAAGTCGTATTTTAGAGGTTAGTAGTTATACGGTTAGTATTTTAGAGGTTAGTCGTATTTTAGAGGTTGTTGAAGTCGTATTTTAAAGACTAATTGATTTATAATTTGTAGTTATACTTTTTGGATGTTTAAAATCGTATTTTAGAGATTAGTGAATCTTATGAATTGGATATTTTTCTTGGTTTGTATGTTTGAGGTTGTTAAAGTCATATTTTAGAGATTAGTGAATCTTGTGAATTTTATGATTTGGATACTTTTCTTGATTTGTATGTTTGAGGTTGTTATTAGCTTGATAGATAAAAAAGTTAAGGATTGGAAGTTAGTATGCAGGTTGTTTGGTGTATAGATATTAGATTTTTTACTTACTTCAATTTTGCTTGGTTTGTTCATAGGTTGCATTTTATAAGCTACTGTTTGCATACTGTTAGGCAAGGTTATATTCCTGTATATATATATATATATATATTTTAAAAATAACCTTTGTTGAATGTAAAAACCTATAACTTACTCCACCTACCACTACCACCTACTACCACCTACCTACTCCACAAGCAAGTGCTCCACAAGTAAGTGCTCCATTTAGGTTAATGCTCCATTAATTTGATTTAGTGCTCCATTAATTTGATTACTCCATTGTACCCATTCTCTCTATAAAAGAGAGTTCATTCTCTCCATTGTAAACACACAAAAATATCAATCAAGAATCTATCAATAAAACATACATAATTGATTCTCTCTGTCTTTCCTTATACATTAAATTTTCTACATGGTATCAGAGCCAAGTTAAGCTCTCTGGTATTCTTCGCCTTCCGGCGGGCGGCAACCTGCCTTGACCGCCCGTCGACCTCAACCAATTGAAACCTCCACTTGAATCATCCCCACTTAACTGTGGACTAGGCTCTTCCCTCTGCTCTGTAACTTCACCATGCAATCTGTTGCTACTTTCTTCCTCAGATATTAGCGTACTCCTTATATCTTTGAAGGTGAGGTCTCACAGTAAATTCATAGGCATCCCGTCTGGGCTCGAAAAAGGGCATGAAATTGGAGCCCTTGATCGTCATCAAGAGATGGACGGACTTGATCTGATGGAAAGTCCGATTGTCGTCTGTGAATTCGGAGCATCTAGTGGCTATTCCTTCACACCATAATCATCATCGTTGTCAGCTGGTGATCTCCTTCTAATGAGGGGGTGATACATACCTTTTGAGGAATAATTTGTAGATCTTCTCTGATCACGGTAGGTTCGATCCATCAACCTTTGCACCAGAATTGCAACAACATTTCCTGGACCAGTACCTGTGGGATCATGATAATTATTTGGATAATGGTTTTCTTGAATCCCAATAGCCTGTTAGAGCATCGACTCATTGACTATCATCATGGCTTCCATCCTGTATTCGAAGAGGAGGCCAGTCCCTTCCCAAGGACTTTTCAGAGCTAAACATCCTCCCAGGAATAGCCAAGTGACTCCCTCAATTCTCCATCTTCAAATGGAGACTCATAACCTACCTGAATCTCAGTAATTTTTTCAACACCAATCTCATGACCATGGCCACCAAGAGAAGTATCCAAGCCATATCCATCATCAGTAGGATCTTCATAAGCAATCCTATCAAAATCATCACAAGACTTGGGAATGAGTTCCTTCAGGTCAACAGGCAATGAAGGCCCATTAGAATAGCATCTGCTGCAGGAGCTTCTTTATCCTGTTCTCAACATCAAGAGCTGCAACAGGTTGGACTTCTCCAAAAGTGGTGCCCAAGGCACAGAAAAACTCATGCTCAGGCAACAGGAAAAAATCCCATTATCAGCCAGACCAAGCAGAACATCATCATGCTTCCCAGGAAGAACATGTTCTATGGATACCATTTTGTCAAGTTGAAGGTAAAAAGTTCCACAACAATCTCTCTTTTGGGCATGACAACATTGGTGGGAGATATATTTATCTTTCCTCAGAAATAGGCCTACTTGAGCTGGGATCTGATACGGAACAAGAAGAATTATCAAGGGATTTATCCTTATAACACCTGAGTCGGAACATCAATATCTGCAGTGGAATATTCAACTGTTCCATAGCAAGTTCAGGTTCCCTATGGATGACGCCTCCTTCCAATCTCTCTGGCTTTTCACTGCTACCCATCATTAGGTATACCTTCTAAGCCATTTATTTGAGAAGGAATACATTGATCATCACCTGGTAGCTCCCATGCCTCCATCACAGTATTCAGGTCCCAGTGTAACCTTTCATCTTTCACAGAAGCAGGTCCCTTTCCAACCTCCTCACAATCTTTCTTATTGTGAAAATTCTGTGACACAGCCTCAGAAAAAAACAAAACAAAATCCCAAACAAATTTGCACCACCACTTTGTTTTATTCATATCCGGGATCAACCCGATCACAGTTCTCCACAACACAAAAAAAAAAAAAAAAAAAAAAAAAAACAAAAAACAAAACAAATCAATCACAACCCACAATCACTACAACAAAACCGGCCTTATTTTTTCGCCTCTTCAGCTGTTCTCTTCTTTTTGCCTTGTCTTGGGCGTCCTTTGCCGGTGCTGCCTCCGTGTTTTCCCACGCCCGCCGAGCACGTTCACTCCCGTTGCTCCTCAACCGTCACATATGGCGGACTTCCCAAATCTGAGCATCACGGTGGTCTTCCGCTTCAGTTCTTATTTTCTGCCTTCAGCATACATATCTCTGCTTGGGCATCCGTTACATGCTCTGGAGCAGAGCCAGTTGGGCTTTTACCTGCTGCACCTCAGTTGTTCTACTCTGAAGCCGGTTGCGACAGGTTTGTTGACCGCCGTCATTGTCTCAACACAAGACCTCAATGTATAATAATTGGCCTCAATATCAGATTGAGCAGCCATTATCTGCTCAACTGCCACCATCGGATAGTTCAAAGGCGCAAAACCAGGGGGGCTTGGTTGAGGTTCAAGGGCTATATCTGGTTGTGCCTCGTTGAGGTCGGGAAAGAGAGTAAGACCACGGGACGAAGAGGCTATGTTCTGGGTAACAGGGCGGGAAGAAGAAGCCATTTTCAGAGCAACAGCGTGTTACAAAGTATCTCTCTCAGAAGTGTTACGAGAGAACGAAGAGTTTTCAGCTGGTTTGTTCTGCATCAACGGCTGCCTCGCCTTGGTTTAAATAGGCAAGGCAGACACGCGTATCACGCGCCTCCCAAAGCCAGACGACAAATCGGCGCGCCTTTTGATGGCTGTCGGGCACATCTTTGGATGGCGCGCCTTTTGATGGCTCGCTTTTTGATGGCTGTCGGGCACATCTTTTATGGCACGTTTTTTGATGGCACGCTTTTTGATAAGATTGGGCACGCCTTTTGAGAGTCCGACAAGACTCTGTAAACTGTCCCGACTTTGATTCCGGTTAGCTCCTATATGGGTCCGACAAGACTCTGTAAACTGTCCCGACTTTGATTCCGGTTAACTCCTATATGGGTCCGACAAGACTCGGTAAACTGTTCCGACATTGATTTCGTTCTCTGCTACAACGGTTCGACACAGCCATATAGTGTCTTCTACAACGGTCCGACATGACCCCATAAACTGTTTTCTACATCGGTCCGACATGACCCTGTAAACTGTTTTCTACAACGGTCCGACATGACCCTGTAAACTGTTTTCTACATCGGTCCGATATGACCTCATAAACTGTCTTCTACATCGGTCTGCCATAACCATACAGTCTTCTACAACGGTCTGACACGACCATACAGTGTCTCCTATCCACTTTATTTTATTTGTCCGATTATTTTTCCTGTTTTGTTACTCTCTCCAAACTCAAGTTGGTTAGTTCCTAACCCCTTTGAGTTTGAGGGGGCTGTTGAATGTAAAAACCTATAACTTACTCCACTACCACTACCACCTACTACCACCTACCTACTCCACAAGCAAGTGCTCCACAAGTAAGTGCTCCATTTAGGTTAATGCTCCATTAATTGATTTAGTGCTCCATTAATTTGATTACTCCATTGTACCCATTCTCTCTATAAAAGAGAGTTCATTCTCTCCATTGTAAACACACAAAAATATCAATCAAGAATCTATCAATAAAACATACATAATTGATTCTCTCTGTCTTTCCTTATACATTAAATTTTCTACAACCTTTTACGGCATATAAAATTATGTCATAAAAAGTGTAATGATTTATGACATGTAAGAAAATACCATAAAAAATTATATACGGCATACAAAGTATGTCATAAATATATTAAAAATAATCTTCTACGACATACAAAATTATGTCGTGAAAAGTGTGAAGATTTATGACATGTAAAAAAATGCCGTAAAATATTATAGACGGCATACAAAGTATGCCATAAATATATTCAAAATAGCCTTCTACGGCATGCAAAATTATGCCATAAAAGTATGATGATTTATGGTATGACAAAAATGTCGTAAAAAATTATATACGATGAGAGGGTAATTTATACAGATAAATTGGGCCGAACTGGGATAGTGGGCCGCACTGTGGGCCGTGTTAAGAAGGCTTAGAAGATGGGCCATATGGTAGTCCGGTCCGAAGTAAGAGATTGTCACCGGTGTAAGTGGGCTTAGTTCGGCCTTTATTGTTGGTTAGTTCGGTCGCTCTGTTTGAACCGAGGTAAGTTGGGCCTGTTTTAGGACCTTAGTAAAGGTTAGCTCGGCTTAATTCTTCTATGGATAGCTCGGCCTTTGCATGTGAGGCCGAGGTAGGAGAAGGGTTACGAAGAACCGATGTAATCGTTAGACCGGTCGAGGCATGGTACGGCTAACTCGACCTCGGCATGAGGAGCCGAAGTAAGGACATGGGAAGGCGAATCCGAGCTATGGGTTAGCTCGGTCGCACAACCGGTCTGACAGGGAAATGCTATTTCGGTTATGTGATATCTTTCCGAAGTAAAACCATCTCACTTGGTTTAAGCAGTGAGGGGGGTGTTGGAGGATAAGCGTCATCTTCCAGGAGTATGAATCCTAGGAGGACTCTACATGGAGGAGTAAGAGTCCTGCTAGGATTGTGTCACACGAAACCTATAAAAGCTCACCCATATCACCTTTGGAGAGGTAATACAACTTTATTTTCTGAATACACAGAGCTTTTATCTATTTGTCAAGCTTATTGACTTAGGCATCGGAGAGGTTTCCGGCACACACCCGCCGGCTAGCTCACGTGTGTATTTTCAGGTAGTTGAACGACGTCGTACGGAGGAGCGCAGACTTGGTCAACAGGATTATACGAGAATGTGTATTTATTTCCCGTACAATTGGCGCCGTCTGTGGGAATTCAGACAAGAACAACCTCTTGATCAAGCTTTTTTCCCAAAAATCAATGGCGAACAACGAAGAATTACCACAGTCCGCCGTTGACAGACTGACTCTAGAAGGGGGTGCAAGGCGCGAAGGCCTACCCTTGGTCACTCTCATGGCGAACCTGGAACCACAAAGACAAAATTCCAGGAGGGAAGCACATATTGGCCCTCACATACGCACCAAACGAGATCCAGACAGACGGAGTTGCCCAGGTCATCAGACCTACGAACCGTGCTAGAGGAGAAGGCACGATGGAAGGAGGACGCCAGGGTGCGCGACCCATACAGAGTTTCTGCCTTACAGCGGTTGGCTCCTCGGACGCATGGAATCGTCGAGGTTGGAATGCTAATACCGCGCCCGGCCTACGAACCAACGGACAAGGCATTGGCGAGGCTGCAGACCTCACCATTCGTCCAGCAATAGAGAACGCGCCCCTACCGTCAGGCTTCCTCCAGCCGAAATTCACTATATATGAGGGAAGACGGACCCCTACTCACACTTAAGCCACTTTCGCCAGGTCATGGCTGTATACCGGCGGAATGAGGCCTTGATGTGCATCCTATTCCCTTCAAGCCTTGGCGATCTAGGCTTGACTTGGTTTGAGAAGCTTCCAGAGGGTAGCATAGCCTCCTGGGCGCAACTGGTGGAGGCGTTTGTAACGCGATTCAGAACAAACACGAAAACCCGGTGGAGATCGACCAGTTACTCTCCATCGACATGGGCGACAAGGAGACCCTGAGATCATACAATAGTCGCTACTGGGAGACATTCAACCAGATTGGGGACTGCCCAACCAATCTCGCCATTGCGCAATACAAAAGAGGCCTTCCAGTCGGGAACAGACTGAGGGACTCTATCACCATGACATCGCCCCTCACCATGGAAGCCCTGATGGAAAGAGTGCATCAGCACATCAGGGTAGAAGAGGATGGCGCTCGTGCCAAAGCAAAATCTGGCGCGACCACAACACCAGAAAAGAAGACCTCAGCAAAGGTCAATAGTAGATCGCCAGAACCGAAACGGACAAGGGGAGGAAAGACAACGGAGAAGACCAGGACAAAAGATGGTTGAGAGTCCGCACTGCCATAACCACGGTCTTCAAGAAACCGATCTACCGCATACTTAGCGAGATTCGAGACGAGCCTTTCGTCAAGTGGCCAGCCAAGCTAGGCGAGGCACAAAGGACTACGATGACAGATCGAGGTGCACCTTCCACAAAGAAAAGGGACACCACTGAGAATTGCACGCCATTGAGGCAGCATCTGGAAGAGTTGGTGGCAGCAGGCCACCTGGAAGTACATAGAAGGAGGGGCACAGCCAGCTCCCAGGACCAGAATATGCCCAATGGAATGCCGATCGATGCCCCACCTCAAGGCGTCATCAACGTAATACATGGAGTCTTTCGAACCGAGCGTGTATGCGAGCTCAGAGGTTCAATCAAAAAGGCTGAGCACTTTAGAGAGGTGCTAAGTGCCTAACCAGTCGTCAAAAAAGGGAAGACAGAGGCCACCAATGTCATGTCTTTTTCGGATAAAGACTTGGCAAGGATTTATTGCCCTCACAACGATGCCTTGGTCGTCACTCTCCGAGTCAAGGATTTGACGTCAAGCGGATTCTGATTGACCAAGGTAGTTCATGTGAAATCATGTACTATGAAACCTTCAAACAACTAAAGTTGCAAGATAAAGACTTGGCGCCTGCCGTATCTCCCCTTATCGGATTCAACTCCATGCCAGAATGGCCCGTCGGCAAAATTATCCTCCCAGTCAAAGCAGGGAGTGTGACGAAACAAGTGGAGTTCTGGGTGATAAAGGTCCCCTCCACCTACAACGTTATCCTAGGCAGGACATGGCTGCATGCCATGCGCTCGGTAGCGCACCAGGTGATGCGGTTCCCAAATGAAGCCGTACCGGAGTAATAGAAGAAGTATATGGAGATCAGATCATGTCGAAGCAGTGCTTTGTCACAGTAAACGGCAGCCGCGCTGCCAAAGGATACGTTCATTCGGTGGAGAAGAACCTGAGAACAATGAACTATTCGCAGATGTTGGCAAACGGCTAGTCAAAAGCAGTGGAGGACTTGGTGGAGGTCAGAATAGATGAAAAGAACCGGATAAGTTCTTTTTGCTTGGTTCGTCGTTGTCCAGCACTGCGAGATTGGAGGTCTTGGAATTTTTGACCTCCAACATCGAAGTGTTCGCTTGGACCCCATACGACATGCCAGGCATTGATCCCAACTTCATCTGTTACCAACTCAATGTCCACCCTTCTGCCAGACCAATCATTCAGCGCACCCGCAGATCGGCACTCCACCACGCCGAAATAGTGGCAGAAGAAGTAGGAAACCTGCTGGAGGCAAGGGCAATCAGAGAGGTGCACTACCCAAGATGGATCTCCAACACCGTCATAGTGCCAAAGAAGAATGACAAATGGCGCGTTTGCGTCGACTACAAAACGGTCAATAAGGCGTGCCCAAAAGACAGCTTTCCTCTACCAGGATAGATCAATGGTAGACTAAGCGGGGCACAACCGACTTAGCTTTCTGGATGCATACAGAGGCTACCACCAAATTGCCATGCACGAACCAGATCAAGAAGTAACGTCCTTCACAACTCCAAGAGGACTATACTGCTACAGGGTCATGCCCTTTGGCCTAAAGAACGCAGGGGCGACGTTCCAGAGGATGGTCACCAAGATGTTTGAACCATTGTTAGGCAAGACAATGGAAGCTTACATCGACGACATGGTGGTCAAGAGCAAGGATGAGAATGACCATCTCAAAGACCTAGGTGAGATGTTTGAGATCCTGAAGAAGCATAAGTTACGCCTCAACGCGTCGAAGTGTGCATTCGGAGTAGGATCTGGCAAATTCCTGGGCTTCCTGGTGACCAACCGGGGTATAGAGGCAGACCCCTCAGATCAAGGCCATTCAGGATCTGGAGAGACCAAACTAGTGTAAGGAAGTAAACATCTAACCGGCATGGCCGCTGCGCTCAATCGATTCATAAGCCGGTCGTCAGATAGACTACGACCATTTCTTCCATGCTTGAAAGCCAAGTTTGAATGGGACGACGAATGCGACCAAGCTCTGGAAAGCTTGAAGGAATACATGTCTTCTCCACCACTACTTGTAACCCCAATTCCTGGAGAAGAACTGTTCTTGTACCTCGCAGTTTCCCACATGCAATCAGCGCAGTGTTGGTCCGCGCAGAAGGAATCCAACACTTGCCCATCTACTATGTCAGCAAGACATTGCTGGCGCCGAAACAAGGTACTTGCCACTGGAGAAACTGGCATTGGCCTTGATGATGGCCTAAGAAGTTATCATTACTTTCACGCCCACACCATAGTTGTTCTCACAGCCTTCCCATTAAAGGCTTTATTTGAAAGAGCAAACTTCTCTGGGCGAATTCTGAAGTGGGCAGTAGAGTTGGGACAATACGATCATCAATTCCAACCTAGGACCGCAATAAAAGCACAAGCATTGGCAGATTTTGTCCAGAATTCACACCAGGAAGTCATCACATCTGCCCAGTCGACCTAACTGAAACAACCGAACTAGGGATGGAAGTTGACGTCGGAATAACGCAACCCCTAGTAATGGTTTATTAAGTCAGGTCCAAGGCAGACCAGAGTAAGGAAGAAAGGAAGAAGTAAACCATGCTACACCAAGTCAGGACTCGCCAACAAATAAAGACTTGGTGCAAAAAGAAAGCAAGGGGCAGACAGCGAGCAGATGGACTCTGAAGAAGACACCAGTACATGGAAGATCCCAAGGCATCATCTGATCCCTACCTGCTGGAAGTTGTTCGTTGGAGAGATGTGGAAGCTCTTCGTGGATGGAGCATCCAACCGGCATGGAGCAGGACTTGGCATAGTCTCATCTCTCCAGACGGCCTAGTAGTGGAGCAGGCGATCAACCTTGGCTTCCCAGCATCAAACAACGAAGCGGAGTATGAAGCGCTTCTGGCAGGCCTCAAGTCAGCGTTCTACATGAAGGCCACCGAGCTAATGGTTTACAGCGACTCACAGTTGGTGGTAAACCAAATATTCTGGCGACTACGAGGCAAAGGATGATAGAATGGCCAAGTACCAAGAATTGGTCAGAACAGAAATAAAGAAGTTTGAAGTGGTGAGGATAGAACAGATCGGCAGAGAGGAAAACAGCAGAGCAGACGAACTAGCAGGCTTCGCCTCAATGGCAGACACCTCCATTCCTCACCCACTCTAATGACTATCTGCCTAGACCAAGCATTGAAGACCCAGAAGCAGAAGAAGAGGTATGTTGCGCAGAATTAGGCCCTTCTTGGATGGATCCCATCATACTGTTCCTGAAAGACGGCACCTTACCAGAAGAGAAGAAAGAAGCCAACAGAATAAGAGCAAAGTCACAGCGATTTTGGCTCTCTCCATCCTTGGCATTATACAAAAAGTCGTTCTCAGGACCTTACTTAAAGTGTGTCCACCCCAGCAAAGTAGAAGCATTCCTGTTTGAAATACATGAGGGTGTATGCGGCAGCCATCAAGGAGGAAGATCACTGGCATACAGAGCAATTTCACAAGGATATTGGTGGCCATACATGCAAGCAGATTCTGAGAAGTATGTTAAAAAGTGCGAAAAGTGTCAAAAGTTCGCATACCAAATACACCAACCTGCCAGAGAACTTCTACCTCTAACCAGTCCATGGCCTTTCGCAATGTGGGGATTGGACATAGTAGGCCCACTTCCAACAGCTCCAGGCAACAAGTTCTTTCTTGCCGCAACCGACTACTTTACAAAGTGGGTAGAAGCAGAAGCCTTGGCGTCAATCAAGGAAAAAGATGTGAAGAAGTTTGTCTGGCAGAATATCATCACTCGATTTGGCATACCAAAGGCACTGATCTCAGACAACGGCACTCAGTTCGACGGCAGAATTTTCAGAGGCTTTTGTGAAGAGTACAAGATAGAGTTCTACAATTCACACCGGCATATCCCCAGCAAATGGACAGGCAGAGGCGTCAAACAAGGTAGTCTTGGATGGATTGAAGAAAAGGTTAGAAAGAGCCAAAGGCAAGTGGGCAGAAGAGCTCCCCCATGTTTTATGGGCTTACCGCACCACGTCTTGACGATCAACAGGAGAAACACCATTCTCCTTAGCTTATGGCATGGAAGCAGTCATCCCATTAGAAGTTGGCCTCCCCACAATTCGAAGCGAAAACTTTGATCCAGATTTAAATGGCGAAGCCATAGCATTGGAGCTTGACCTTGCGGAAGAAAGAAGAGACAGAGCATTGGTTCACATCGCCTCCTACCAACAAGAGTTGTCCAGAAAGTATAACAAAACAGTGCATCCAAGACAATTCAAGATCGGAGATTGAGTACTGCGCAAAGTCATGGGAAACACTTTAGTACCAGGTGACGGCAAACTGAGACCTAACTGGGAAGGACCTTACAAAGTGGTCGGATTAGCAGGCAAAGGGGCATACCACTTGGAAGATGAGGACGGCAAAGCAATTCCCAGGCCATGGAACACAGCAAATCTCAAGTTGTTTTATTTTTAGCTTTTTCCCCTTTAAGTATGTGTAATTTTTTACTTTCTCAATAAAACAAGTCGATTCTTTTTCAGTATAATTGTTTTCAATAGACAGTAGCTTTAGTAAGATAGCAGCATTGTAAACATAGTTGGCCGGAATAACCAACTATGACCCTTCCTAAGCCCAGGATCAGGATCCAGGCTGCAGGACGTTTTGGTCGGAATAACCAAAACAATGTATTCTAAATTGGCTGGAAAAACCAACTTAGAGGTTGGCTGGATTAAACCAACACCCCTCCTAAGCCCAGGATAAGGATCCAGGCTGTAGGACGTTTGGTCGAAATAACCAAACAATGTATTCTAAGTTGGCTGGAAAAACTGACTTAGAGGTTGGCTGGATTAAACCAACTCTTTGTACTCTTCAGCCAAAGTAAGTGTATGGCTGAAGAGTGGTTGGCTGGATTAAACCAACTCTTTGTACTCTTCAGCCGAAGTAAGTGCATGGCTGAAGAGTGGTTGGCTGGATTAAACCAAACTCTTTGTACTCTTCAGCCGAAGTAAGTAAGTGCATGGCTGAAGAGTGGTTGGCTGGATTAAACCAACTCTTTGTACTCTTCAGCCGAAGTAAGTGCATGGCTGAAGAGTGGTTGGCTCGATTAAACCAACTCTTTGCACTCTTCAGCCGAAGTAAGTGTATGGCTGAAGAGTGGTTGGCTGGATTAAACCAACTCTTTGTACTCTTCAGCCGAAGTAAGTTTATGGCTGTAGAGTGGTTGGCTGGATTAAACCAACTCTTTGTACTCTTCAGCCGAAGTAAGTTTATGGCTGAAGAGTGGTTGGCTGGATTAAACCAACTCTTTGTACTCTTCAGCCGAAGTAAGTTTATGGCTGAAGGGTGGTTGGCTAGTAAGTTAGATAGCTAAAACCGAAATACAATATATCGGCCCAGAAATATTTCAAATAGAAGCAAGCATTCAAACCGAGATCACAGTTGTGCAAATGAATTCATTACAAGCACACAGTTCAAAACCGGAGTAAGAGTTCAACACAAACGATTTTTTCATTGAAAGCAAGTACAATTGAGGGGCTGCAGCCCGGTTACAAGTTCAAAAGAAGGAAAGAAAAAAGACAATCAGCGGAAGAGTTCATCTATTTCGGTATCAAATTCAACATCAGCATCTGTTCGGAGTCCGGCGTCAGTTGGGAGCACGGTTTGAGCTGGGAGCTCGGTCTCAGCCTGAACCTCGGTCTTAGCTTGAGCCTCGGTCTCAGTTGGTTGCAACTTGTTCGTTAGGTCTTCAATGACTGGCTTCAACCGAACTGTTTGATTATTTTGCTGTTGTTCATTGATGACCGGGGTGAGAGTTGGCTCCCCATCCTCTTCATCACCATCATCATCATCTTCATCATCTTCATCATCACCGGACCCCTCAAGAAATTGCCTTTGAAGATCGGCAGCATATTGCGAAAGCGAGGCCGAAATAGAATACGGTAGAGCATTGTAGACATCGGTGTCAGGCGTACAACCGAGCCGCTCCACCGCACTCCTCCAGCCACATTTGAAGAATAAGTCCTTTGCTGCGTTGCACTGGAGGGTGTAGGCATCTTCAGCCTTCTTAAAGCCTCTTTTTTCGGCTTTCTTCATTCCGGCCTTCAGTTCGTTTATTTCGGTGTCCTTTGTCTTCTCAATCTTTGCCAAGTGACGCAGGTACTTGTCCTTTATCTCGATGGCGATCTTTTGCTTCTCAGCCTCGGCCGAGTTAACTACTTCGGTTAGTCGACCGTTTTCCGCGTGAAGCTTGGCCAGCTGCTTTTTTGCCTCCTCTAGTTCGGCCGTTTTTGATTCAGCCTCAGCCATGGCCTCCCTTGTATTCCTCCTAAGTTCCATGACCCTCCTGTGTGTAACTTGGTTTTTCTGGATAGCCTGCAAAGGAGAAGTAACTTTAGCCGGACTGAAAGTGGGAAAAAAATTACATGGAAGGTAAAAGCTATTTACCAGGATCATGGACTTAGTGGAAGACCGGATTGATTTCAGCTCGGTGTTGAGCTGCTTGTAATAGTGCTCCATATCCTTGGGAAGGCACACACTTTTGGCTAGGGTGAAAGCCATCAAGTGGTCATTTCTGAGACCATCGAATCAGAAGCAGTGATATCTCGGTCGTTGAAGGCGAGGGAAGGAGCCCATTTGGAGGAGGAGGCAGTTCGGTCGGACTGCTCCGGTTGGAGGCTTTGCTGAGGGCTTAGAGGAGGGCTGGGTGGCAGAATGGTCTCATCCTCATCAACAAGTCGTGGCTCGGTTTGGCTAGTCCGGGCACGCTTGTTTCGGCAAGAGGAAGACGGCTGTTGGGATGGAAGGGCCACCACGGCCTCAGTGTTCTGGCCGGCTTGTGGTACTTCGGCTGGGGTCGTTGCAGTTAGCATGGCCTTCAGTCTGTTTCTTTTAGCCATTTCTTGTTCGACTGTGAGGGGCACAAGGTTTATCTGGGGCAAGGATGGGTCCGGTTCTGGTGCGTTTTCAAGGAGGAAGTCAGTCACATTGGCTTTTCGGCGACCACTATATCTGTACGTCGGCTCAAAATCTAACAGCTTGATCCAACTTCTCTCCTTAACCCGCAGTGCGGCGCAAAGAATACCTAGGTTGGGGTAGTCGTAATTTGATAGGAGATGGGCTTTATCTGCAAAAGAAGACGACTGTTAGCCCGGTACAAAAGTAGAAATCGAAGTAAAAAATAAGAATGCATGGAAAACTGAAGTAAGTGTACCAGGGATTCCTTTGTTCCAGTTTATACTTCGGCCTGGGATCCGGGCCTGGTGGTCCTCAAAGTTCCCAGACACCCAGAAGAAATCATCATCATTTAGGTCCTTGTCCGGTGTATCCTTAACTATTTTCTCTCGGCTACGGCGTATTCTCAAATAATAGCACCAACCGTCGTCTTTTGATCCTATGGAGTATTGGTGCAATATTTCGGCTAAGCCTAGTTTGAGACCGGTTTGGCGGTTCAGTTTGGCTATTCCCATTGTGATTCGGTAAGTGTTGGTGGAGAGTTGGGTTGGGCATAGTCTGGTTTGCCTAAGAAACTCACAGATGAGTGGTTGGACTGGAAATCGTAGTCCGGTTTCTATTATTGACTGAATGGTGAAGGGGACAAAGCCTTTGTTGCCCCATGGGTCAACGTCTTGTTCAGCTAAGGTAAGGTTGACATCGGCAGGAATGTTGTAGTCCTTGCGGAATTCGGCTAAGCCTCCTGGGGTTTCTACTAAAAATCTATACTTCCCCATCTATTGGATAAATAAAGAATAAGTTACTTCGGTTGAAGAAGTTGTGCTCAGAAGCTCGGTCGAGCCTTCAAAGAGAATGGCCTGGGCAACCTAAAGTCTGCAAAGTGGAAGAACAAAGGGGTTAAGCACAGATCATTGACCGTGCTACAAAAACAAAGCGAGAAAAGGAAGCCTTACTTCGGCTAAATAGGGTGCTACAGGATCTACCTCGGTTCTAACAAGTTGCTTGTTATCTCGGTTCGGCAGTATGATTGGTTATCTCGGCTCCACTTATGGGTTTTGTTACTCCGGTTGGGCTTCAAGGGGCAGCTTTCTAAGTCCGGTTTAGAAACTAAGAAAGCTGGCTTAGCCCCAAAAGCTTAGCCCGGTTGAGGGCCTAGATTTCTAGTTCGGTGCGTTTTTGTTTCGGCTAATGTGAATCAGTGGGTGATCTATTAAAACTACTGTTATGTGCACAAGTTCTAGTTCGGTTTTAGTCTGCCTGAATCTATGTATAGCAAAAACTGTTTCCTAGTTCGGTTGGACGTGTTTGTGGATCAAACAAGTGTTTTTACTAACAGTTTCTCGAAGTTCATACAGTTCTTGTGAAGGTTTTTCCAGAAACTACACAAAACTAAGCATAAAAGTGTTTTGCAAAAGCATGCGAAGCAAGCTACAGTGGATGGCGTGAAATACAGAAAAAAGAGAAACAAGTACAGAGTCATAAAACTTACCAGATGGAAAGGAAGATGGAGGTGAGAGCAGCAGCAACAATGGAGAGCACGAGCCTTGAGGTTATAGGTTTGAGAAACACGAATGAGAGAGGAGATGAATAGAGTAATGGAGAGAGTGAAATGAACAAATGAGGGGTTTGTTTTGTGTAAAAGCAAAAAGGCGGGACTGTTCAAAAAGTGTGAAATACGAAGAATGTCGTGACAGCTGTATTGGCCAACCAGAGCATGCCACGTGTCACTGGAAGGACAATCGATTCAGTTTCCGCAACTGAAGAGACGTTTTGACCGGACGTAAACATCTGGCTTGAGTTTAGCTCGGCTGGAAAAGCTAAGGGGGTTTTAGCTCGGCTGGAAAGGCTAATGGGTGCTTTTAGCACGGCTGGAGAGGCTAAAACTCTAGCTCGGCTGGAGAGGTTAAAACTCTAGCTCGGCTGATAAGACAGGTAATCCCTATCATACTATGTAGATGGAATTAAGGGGCAATTGAGAGGGTAATTTATACAGATAAATTGGGCCGAGCTGGGATAGTGGGCCGCACTGTGGGCCGTGTTAAGAAGGCTTAGAAGATGGGCCATATGGTAGTCCGGTCCGAAGCAAGAGATTGTCACCGGTGTAAGTGGGCTTAGTTCGGCCTTTATTGTTGGTTAGCTCGGTCGCTCTGTTTGAACCGAGGTAAGTTGGGCCTGTTTTAGGACCTTAGTAAAGGTTAGCTCGGCTTAATTCTTCTATGGATAGCTCGGCCTTTGCATGTGAGGCCGAGGTAGGAGAAGGGTTACGAAGAACCGATGTAATCGTTAGACCGGTCGAGGTATGGTACGGCTAACTTGACCTCGGCATGAGGAGCCGAAGTAAGGACATGGGAAGGCGAATCCGAGCTATGGGTTAGCTCGGTCGCACAGCCGGTCTGACAGGGAAATGCTATTTCGGTTATGTGATATCTTTCCGAAGTAAAACCATCTCACTTGGTTTAAGCAGTGAGGGGGGTGTTGGAGGATAAGCGTCATCTTCCAGGAGTATGAATCCTAGGAGGACTCTACATGGAGGAGTAAGAGTCCTACTAAGATTGTGTCACACGAAACCTATAAAAGCTCACCCATATCACCTTTGGAGAGGTAACACAACTTTGTTTTCTGAATACACAGAGCTTTTGTCTATTTGTCAAGCTTACTGACTTAGGCATCGGAGAGGTTTCCGGCACACACCCGCCGGCTAGCTCACGTGTGTATTTTCAGGTAGTTGAACGACGTCGTACGGAGGAGCGCAGACTTGGTCAACAGGATTATACGAGAAGGTGTATTTCTTTCCCGTACATATGACATATAAAGTATGTTATCAATGTTTAATTTATTACTTTTTCAACTTTACTTATAAGCCGTAAATAACGCTCAACTTTCCACGGCATGTCATATAATAGCATTTGTGTGCATGCTGCTGTGAAAGAGTTTTCACGGCATGCATTGCAAGCCGTAAAAATTCAATTTTGTTGTAGTGATATTTGAAGAATAATCAATATTATTTTTGTATGCACATTTGAAGAATGTAATACACGCTATATACTATTTTTTGAATCACAACCACATATTGAATGAAATAACGTCATATATTTCATAAATGAAAGTTAAATGTTCAAAAATATATACAAATGAATTAATAAAATTTTTTTAACTGTGATTACATATATTAAGAACAGAAAAAACTTGAAAAACTAAGTTATTGAATTCTTTGATTATATTTTGCATCTCTCCAAGAAATTTCTGACCTGAAAAATCAAAACACAAATTAATTCAGAAACACTAGAAGCATATGAATAAACTAACTATTTGTAGAGACTGTTCTAGTCTTACAAAAGATAAAGTTGGATATTTTTTCATCACACTAACTATTCATCTCCTGTATCAATTTAAAAGGAATAACCACTTTGAATGTTATTAGCATAAAATATTTGGATTACCATATAGATATGACATATACATAGAATCAATAAATCTAAAATGAAATCCTTAAATGCATGGCCATACTGCAAACGCGGATAACAAATGTAGATAAAGAGACTTGAATCCAAGACTTCTCCCGACTTCTCCCAACCTCACCTGTGAGTCCATCCCAAAAGCTTTAAGTTGTTAGGAAAAGGGAACAAAGCATATTAAGCTCTCCAACAACCTCAACAAGAACGATCTTCTAAATTATTATTTTTTCTTCCATTACAATAAGGTTTAAGGAAATAGGATATAATTTGATGGCAACCTTTGAAATGGATGTTACTAATTCCGTAAAAGCAGGAAGTATGAACTATTCTGAAGAATTGGTTCAGATGGTGTACTAATCTAAATAATTCGTAATGTGCCATCTGGAGGCTGGCTTATCTAGCGTACACAAATTGCTGAAGTAGAATTCAAGTAGTTTAAATACTAGTCTGTTTTTGTTATTATTCAGTGGTAAATCCTAGATCTTAAAACAGTGAACTTCTATGCTTTAGAATTTCAAAATGGTCTAAGGACATAAAATGCTTTTATTTTTGCTCCTAAAAGTAGGATATCAAAGTCATTCTAAACTGTCAAGCAAACAATACCTAATAAAAAATTATAAATAACCAGGTGGGTGGGACACTTGTCCTAACCTGTCTTAAGGAAGGAATCTATAGCCACATTTAACCTGGCACGATTCAGCGTACACAACACAACATATTTAACCTGCGCAAAAACAAAAACAAAAAAAAATAGAACACTTGGTAGGTAAATATGACACACTTTGCTCCATATGTCACAAAAGTATATAAAGGAAAAAAAAAATTAATATATACAACAGACAACCTCTTGGTAAGAGCTACAAAGGTACCCACATGAAAGGAAGGCAAATGTTGTGACTAGGGAGGGATTTCTTTTTGCCATCATGATGCTCAACCCAGTTCCAAACTTCAAAAAACAAGGGTTCAGCAACATTAGCTTTGAGTAAAGATGTTCAATGCATAAGTATGTGCATCATGCACACTGCAAAAGACCATAAAAGTCATACCCAATTCTCAGCTCACTGATCCAAGAACCATCAAGTGCCAAATAGAAATGTTACAACATAATGTTACAGTAGTTTAGTTTTTCCTTTTATTTAACATGAAATAGCATATGCCATGAAAAGGTGTGATGCCCATCAATGTGTCATTACTCTCATAATATGCAGAAGTTCAAAAGTAGAAACTCACTTGGCTCCACTAGTGTATTACTTTTTCAAAAAATAAAAAACAAAAAGCCACCTTTATTAACCGCCGAGTGTTTTAATGGTTATGAAAATTGTGATGTGAAGTACACATAAAACTCTATAGAGCAACTCATAAACTAATAATGGGGCTTTTAGTTATTATTTAACTCAATAGTCTATGGTTGCTATCCTGACGTGTAAAAATACTAACTTAAAAAATTTGAAGTCTCCAATGTATTTTTTCCACCGTGAGATCTATATGTAGTTAAAGCTTGAAATATGCTTCATATCAAGCACTATACTACATTGTCTAGATAAAGATATTGGCTAGAGAGAGAGAATGAAAACCTTAAAATTAGGAGCATTTCTTCTTATATTGATCACACATCCTGTGACATATTTCTTCTTCAACTCTTTGATCTTGCTTCCATGTTCTCAACTCAAAGTTCTGTGTCTACTCAAAGTGTCATGTGAATATCCAATCTCAGAAACAGAAAAGAAAATTTTCCAACAGGACTTACATACAATATTAGTCATATTACATATGGGTCTTTTGCCTTCTTCAATTCACGTATTAGAGATAACACCTTCCAGAATGATAGACCCCATCAGTCTATTCCTGAAGTCTCCATCTAGAAGCTATAAGTTTTAAAAGATAACGATTGACACAAAGGAATAGTTCTAGGGAAAATAAGAAGAATAAAATGATGATCTTTGTGCAAATTTGATTTCCTCCATGAAAGAGCAGCCTAAAACAGAATATTAAACATTTAAATTCAGAGGAACAAGGGCATTTAATGTGTTAATGAAGAGAAAGGTACAATGGGACCAAGGGGGGCCATGGCCACCCCTGATGTTCAACAAACCCATTATGTATTGTATATATTAGGTCCTAAAGAACATATATAACGTGATGGCCTTTACACTTTTCATGGAAACAACTGAAAACTAGTTTGCTACTTATGTATGCAACCTCTTTTCTCTTATTTGGTTTCCTTTATTTTTTAAAATTATTTTTGCTCTTTCTCACAAAACAAAGCTTTGCTTATCTTTCATTCACAAAAAATTATTAGGTTGTTTAGGAGTACCATGTGATATTATTTATGTTTTACTTCGATAAATGAGTAATTGCAAAATATATGAATTAGGTCATCATTGTCTCACTACCTAACAAAGGTGAGTCATCATTATCTCACTCGTAAAGTTTTTCATTTCGACATTTGTTGGAATTACCCCAATAAATAATATTACATGATATTTTGGGAGCTTATTTTATGAAATTATTCTATTGATATTAGGAACATCTCATTTTTTTTTTTTCGTTCATGTATATGGAAAGCATTCTCAAATAATTTGTATTTCAAGAGAAAAATCCTTAATAATTGAAAAAAACAATGTATCAATGCGTATCACTAATGCAAAGACATCAATTCCTTAAAAGTTGTCTAACAAGTCATCTTGGCCCTCCTTAAAACAAAATCCTAGCTTCGTCTCTGAGAACAAGGTAGTTGGCATAACAAGCTTCCCAATTTCAATAATTTCAGATGAGAAGGACCAAGGTGATGGGGTGTACCGAAGCTAGAATGAGGTGACAAATTCAATTCTATCAAGAACTTTCCAGATGAAGGTCTTAGCTTCAATGCTTTTTTATTATGTTCATCCAACATGATCCAAATAGCTGTAAGTGAGGCACAACCATACACAATATTCATCTAAAACCTTTTAAACTGAGAAAAAACTTCAGCAGGATAGATAAGAAAACAGCAGCAATATGTGGCACTTTCATACTGACCAAGCTCAAACACCACATCATAACATTGTTGGCAGCTACAATGATCAATAAACAACAAAATATGCACATGCCCATAAAATCATGATTAGTAAGGATACCTCATGAACAATCATGTAAACATGTAATGTAACAAATGGGCACTATTGAACAAGCAACTATTTTCATCACTACAACTTATAGATAATAAACAAATCACAATGATGTTAGGACAATTAATGAGATGTGAGATTGTTTAATAATTGATCTAAGAGTTCTGAACTTGTGAATTAGGAATCTATGATAACGATCTTTAGTGCACAATTTGTCTATAACAAAGCATTATCTGGCACAAATTTTTAGTATTTTCAGGTCCTGGGCTGCTCAGAAGATGTCTTATATAGAGTCTTGGACAAAATAAGTAACTAACAAGAGCTAATCATGAATGGCAAAAGTTTTTTCATTTTTCTTTTATAATTTTAAAAGGCAAACACAAAGAACAAAAAAAGTAAAAATTCAAGTGCATATGTAAACACACAGGTGCAAAAAGCCTATTTTTGCCATACCTGCAAGGGTCCAAACCCAAATCTCCCCATCTATAGACACCTTAGTGTAGAACTACATAAAGCCTATTTTTGCCCCAACATAAGTTCCCGACAATTATGTGCACATAAACTAGGCTCTCTGTGTGAGATATACACAATGCATATATGTCTATCACATAGTGTCTTGTTGCAGGCAAATTGTTTTCAAAGCTTCTACCAAACACCAAAAAAGAAGTGGGGAAAACATTGTTTTCATGTAAAAGGTTCTACACAGAAAACATTTTCTAGTCAATCATATTATATTGACAAATATGAAAAATCAAATAAGCCTTTTATTCCCATTTTCTCTAAAAAAAATTAGAGTTGCATTGATGATTATTGTTAGTTATCATTGCTCAACAAAATGGTAAAAGCTCTAGATGTCAAGCATGAAAGCATGGGCATAAGTCTATGAGCAGCTACTTCCTGCAATCACTGCCAAAGATTATCCTATTTCCACTTCAAAGCAAGGATATGAGCTAGAAAATAATGCTTAAACCCTACATAGCTAAGAAAAAAAGTTTGATCAATGGGTCTATTGAACAGCAGCAGGCGATGCAACAGTAACAACAGGAGCAGAAAGAGCCTGCATGAGAACTATTTGGTCTACATGATGAACAAGGAACCTGCAAGAAGACATAGGAATCAGGGGCTGCCAGATATAACTCAATTGGCCACTATCAGCCACTAAATAAGGTTTAGAGTTAATGACATATCAATTTCTTTCTTTGTTATTAAGTAAAAACTTACTGAAAAAAGCATCGAAAGGAGATGCCAACCATGTACAAGAGCTAATGCCATCTTTGTGTCTATTTATAAAAATAATAAATAAAAAGTCTTTGTCTCCTATAAACAAAAAAAATTAGCAATTGTTGAATAACCAATTCCACTAAAAGCTAGATGAAGTTATACCTTCTGAGAATGGGCAGCAACTTAGTACTGCACAAAATTGGCATAAGCTTTTCTAGGCAATGCCAATTTTGAGTATGGAAATAGAAGATTGAGCCTATATGTTGTAGACATCCATTTTGACCGGCCCTAAGACTTGGGCACTTTCTTTTGATTATCCTATGATGATAAAATATGCTGTAGACACCCATTTTGACCGGCTCTAAGACTTGGGCGCTTTCTTTTGATTATCCTATGATGATAAAAAAAGAAGGTGTTTCTCACAGAATCCTCAATAAGAAAACTTAGAATTTGAGCCCTGTTTCCAACTCTAAACAGCCACAAATTACCTTTCCAAGGGAATATTCTGACCTCACGGTTGCGTCCAGAATGGTTCGTTTAGCTAGGATCAACCTTCGCTGCACTTTTGGGGGCTTCACTGAAAAATTCTCCCAAAATTTGGGTTACAACACAAATATTTGAAACTTCTGGGCCAAATTGTAATTTTCAAAACTCAAGGAATATTCTGTTATGTGAGGGAATATTTTGTCCATATGCAGAATATTCCGTCAAGAATGGTTCGTTTAGCTAGGATCAACCTTCGCTGCACTTTTGGGGGCTTCACTGAAAAATTCTCCCAAAATTTGGATTACAACACAAATATTTGAAACTTCTGGGCCAAATTGTAATTTTCAAAACTCAAGGAATATTCTGTTATGTGAGGGAATATTTTGTCTATATGCAGAATATTCGTCAATGCTGATGTGGCGGTCTTGCTGACGTGGCATGACTGGATTGGCCCTTGCTGATAATGTGGCATTGACATATCTTTACCTAAAGAAATGAATTTAAGGAATGCTTGGAAAGGGGTTTGAACACCCAACCTACTACTCAGCACCCAACACCTTAACTACTCTGCCAAAGCTTTGCCTTATGTTGTATTTCCCCTCAAATAATATTTGACCATTCCAAACCAGCAGGCAAAGAAGGTTTGCTTTTGCATTTTTGTGTGTGTGTGTGTATAGGACACTCCCCTACCCCATTTGTTGACCCATATATCACAAATACATACCTAATCATCTCCCATTGTCAAAAAGAGGTTTTGTTTGCATCCATAAAGGAATATTCCATGCAACCACCTTAAAAATTTGCCCTCATGTCACATTCTTGTCTCCCATCTTCTTTTTGACCTTAACTCTCCCTCATTGCCTATATAGAATGATCAGATGAAAAGAGAGAAGGAAGACCACGAAATTGAAGAGAAATGAGTGAGAAAAAGAGAGAAAATTCAAGTTTTGAGCCAAAAACACTTCCATCTTCCATATACACATTCCATGGCTTATACACACTGAAATTCCACCTTTTATACATCCAAAACAACTCCAAAAATTTTGAAATAGCTAAATCTCAGTAGTGATTAATCAAAGGAAAGAGTGAGTGTTGTTGAAAGTAAGGAAAAATAAGGGAGTTAGCCACTTTTCCACTACACATACCCAGAGCTCCATTTTAGTTTCGAATTGAGGATTGAGAACACAATTCCTAAACTTGAGGGTGATCAAGATGAAGTTTGGAAATCAAGAAGTTCAATCTTTCTTTTGAAGATGAATTTTTAGTCTTTCATTTTCTTATATTTTTTATCTCATATTTATTTTCTTACTTTGTATTTCATAGTGGTTTGTTATAATCCAAGTGGTTTGTTTATCTCATGTTTATTTTCTTACTTTATATTTCATAGTAAGTTGTTATAATCCAAGTGGTTTGTTTAGCTCCATAATTATTATTATTTGTTTATACTTATTTGCTTGCTCTTGTTTCATATTAGTTGTGTTGTAACTAAACGGTAGTGGTTAGTTGAGCCACCTACATATTCTTATTTGTCATTTTCTTGATTTTGCAACAAAACAGGTTTGCTTGGCCTAGTTAGTGGATGACCTATTGGCCGGGCGGCGGTTAGCTCTTTTGGACAAGATGGCATAATCTCCCAATGTTGACCAACTCGCTGATGGTTTCAAGGAACATGAAAGCTTTTATTTTGTTTTTTTTTTTTTTTTTGAGTGTTTGTGTGAGGTTGTTTTATTTTTATTGTAAATTTCCTCATTTCTCTCTCATTTGTTGTAATAATTTATTCAAAGTGTTGTAATTAATTTCTCACCCCACTTCTTTCTATCCGTTCTTTTACTTGCTTTCCTTATTTGGATATGCATCATATTTATTTTTTTTATTTTTTCGTTATATCCGCTTGCATCATGTTTCATGCATCTTGATTCGACTAAGTTTGCGTTTGTGGATTTAATAAAATTCCTATGTGATTATGTACGCTTACCTATGTTCTTGAGATAATTCAATGTCATATATTAGAAGCTGATCTTTAGTTGCATCTCATGAGTGAATTACATTGGATTTGGTATAAAGATCATGATGTTTTACTAACTTTGTTTTGTAGCTATTCACGGGACGTCGGTAAATATGTAAGTTTTTATGCTTTAGCATCCCGTTTGTGTGTTTTTTCTTATTAGTTAAGATTCTACCATGTGCTACTTGCTTACTTGATATAACTCTATGATGCCAGTGGATGGAGGTTGTGTCGTTTAATTTGGAATAATGTTGATTTTTCATGTTGTAAACTCAATGTTTTGGTTGTACATCTTAAAACTCTTTCAAAATACATGAAATCAAATTATTCCAAAATAAATGACATAGTCTATAGTTGTAGCTTCACATAGTAATTTTTAGGATTATCAAATAATCGAAATATAAACATATAAAGTAAAATAAAATCATATCATGGTTTAGTAAAGGCGATGTTTTAATCGGGTGAGTAGGGTGCTCAATTAATAACCTTCACCTCTCATACCTAAGGTTATGAACCGAGACAACTTTGGTTCATGATGAATAGTGGCCTTGGCACGAGTCATGGGTTCTTAATTTCCTCAAATTATTAGGTGGCATCCTTGAGATCTGATGACAGAGTCCATTTCTGGCAAAAGGTTTTGCAATAAAAGGGATTTTCTAAAGTTGCCAAATCTGGACTCATCTATGTTTCACATTGACTAGTGAAACTAGATCAACGAGACCGAGGGTTGAACTATTTAATGCGTACGGGCACCCCGGGCATGTTACGTTTCTGGCAACTCTACTAGGGATTTTATGAAACCTTGACTCGACCTCTATGATATAAACTTTATTTTATATTGCATGTTATTGCATTGCATGCATTCGTGCACTTAAAGTCCTGTGTTGCCCAGATATTGGTGGGAGCACAGGTACACTTTTTGTGACACTACACCTATATCTACGTACTTTGGAGGCCTTGTGTTATAACCTTTTGAGATCTGAAGGTTCTCAAACTTCGAAGAGAGGCTATATTGACTCTTCTGATTTCTTAGGATCTTTATTGGTTATGACCCAAAGACTCTTTCGTAACCTCACCTTGACTTCAACCCCTAGAGTACAGCCAACTTGTTGTGCATATAATGAGTATAGTACTTCCAAATTAAGACAGGATGCTTTCCCATTCTAGGATGTATGATGATGCTGTTTGAATAGCGAAACCCTAGATCATTTCAAAGTTAGGACAGGGTAACCCTAGACCATAGGGGTGGTTTGTTCTCTTTCCTACTATGTGTAGTGCAATCTATGGGGATCTCAAATTTAGATGAGTGGTCAGTCATTTCAGTTGTGGGGTTGAGTTAGTTTTTCAAACATGAGTTAGCAGTAATCAGTTGAGCCGGGATGCTAATGAAATTCTGATTGGGGGTCCTTTTTTGTTTTAGTAAGGTAGTTGTAGTATAATAGCTTCAGAACGGTCTAATATCCGTCAAGTTCTTTGGATTCACACTGGTAGACTCTGTAAGATCTCAGATCTAGTTGAGGGATAGCCAGTGTTAGTTTCTTTGCCACCGGTTACACGAAGGAAAAGAACAAAAGCCTCATCAACTGTCCAGAATACCCTTCTTTACCTACTAGATCATCACCAGTCAACTCACCAGAATTAATGATGGCCCAGATTCCAGAAAATTTAGCAGACATACCATTGGCCTTTCAACGGAGCATGGATACCATTACCACTATGGTTGCTGCCCAAGGCACTACTCTTGCCGCTCAAGGTAATACTCTGCTGAATTGCAATGCTCATTTGGGGCGTCCACTACTCAACCACCTCTGGTGACTCATCCAGTTCCATCACCACCTCCACCTCCACCTCCACCAACTGACGAGTTTCCCGAACTTAACTCACAAAAAATCTTAAGGGTTCTTGTACAAACTTCAAGGATCATTTTCCCTTCCACAACCAGCAGGAGGGCTCCTTCCCTCCGAGGCACCTGAGTCTAACCCAACTATGTTGAAATTTTCCAAGTTGGAAAAACTTCAAAAGGTCACAAAGAGTCAATTTAATTCTGAACATCGAAGACGGGTACACTGAAATAGTTGTGAAGCTGCTAGAACGGTTTAAAATGCCACACATTGATAGGTTTGATGGCTCCGGCGACCCAATGGTGCACATTCGCCTATTCTCTATGTCTTAAAGCTTATGGGTTTGACTCGTCCGCAAAAGCTCTATTTGTTCGAACGAACTTTGTCAGGAGTGCCGCATCTGGTATGCCAAGTTAGAGGAGGGACTGGTTTAATAAAACAAAGTTGGGAAGAGTTACTCGAGGCCTTTATCACCCAATATGCTTATAACACCCAGATTGAAGTGACTACTAGGGAATTAGGGGCTACACCATCAAGAGCCCAATGAAAGTTTCGTGGCCTTCATCACCAGATGGAGGGCAAAAGTAGCGATGATGACCAACAGACCACTCGAAAAAGACCAAATCCGTATGATAGTCAGAAATTTGCATGGAAAGATGTTACAAAAAATGATAGTCCTCCCGCTCTTCACTTTTATAGATATACATGAAATAAGGGTCCAGATAGAGGATGCCATCAAATAGGGAATCATTGTGGATGATAAAGAACTTGTTTGAAAGCCTTTTGGTCGCAATTCCAATACTACTATTGGTAGTAGTACAGTTGTAAGACCTTCTGAGGTTAATTTAGTCACTACCACCACCGCCAAAATAGCCGACCATTTGCCAATGCTGGTCCACAAACACAACTAACTCAACCCGAATATCGGCCAGAACCTTTAACCCTCTCTACATGTCCCCGTCCAAAGCTATGAAAATCTTAACAGAAAGAGAGTATCTCAAGCCTTGGACCCCGACCTTTTCCTGATCCTCTCCCAGCCAAACACGACCCTACCAAATACTGTACCTTTATCATAACCCAATGAAATGACACTGACCACTGTTTTCGCTTTCGCATGAGATCCAAGACCTTATTGATATAAGATCATAGCTCCCCACAACAACTAAAACCCAACATCACTACCAACCCATTGCCACCCCATGACAAAATCACCACCTTTGCCTCAACCATATCCATACACTCCCACCTACCTTTAACCCTAGTATATACATCACACTTGTCCATCTACCTAAACCCGAGGTATGCATTCTAGAGAGCATTGATTTGTGTATGATGGATGCATCTCTAACCCAGCCAAAGCCAAAACAAACCATAGTGGTGGTGGTATTGCAAACTGAGGAAGAAAAGACCGTATCAAGCGAAGTACCCAAAGAAGACATAATCGAAGTACCCGTGATTGAGACTAGAAAACTACCGGAAGAAGGATATGATCCCAGCAAATACATAGTACCTATTGGCCAGTTGAAACCGAAAGTTATCTTACCTGAATCATGTACCATCAATGTCGTTAGAGAAGATATGCTTGAACAGGGATTAGATGACTTGGCTAATCTAGAAGAAGACTTGGACAATCTCAAATTCTTTGAGGAATTGGACTTGGGAAATGTGCAGATCGGCTGGTGGGATCCAAGAAGTTCCAATGCTACTCACGGTTGGACAAGCAATAATGAAGGTCCTGATAGGGAAACTAAGGGAAAAGAGGATGAACCAAAAACTGGCACCGGAAAGTTTGAAAATAGTGACAAAGAAAGGGGTTCCAAGAGAGAAGAAAGAATCAGAAAGTCCGCCAGCGTATAACGTGGGAATGATTCATGTAGAGCTTGACAATTGCCTTTTGGTTAATGAAGGCGGATGGTGGGATGATAGCGATCTACAGCTCGCTCACACTGATGATGAATATGGTAGTACTTTGCTTGATGAGACTTGGTTATTCCGAGGAAATTGATCATCTAACTAGGAGTAGGCGTTACTTTAAACCTCCACAACTAGACTGTGGACTCGTCTTTTTCTCACGCCCCACCTTTCGAAAAGGTTTGAAAAGAAAGGCCTCACAGTTGGGACTCCCGTGGTTCTGAATCTAGTCTTACAAGTGCAATGTGAAACTGATAAACACCAAAGAGTCCAAATCCGACAAATCTTTTAGAAAATCGATTTTAAATCAAATAATGCCAAAATTAGACTACTTTTCCAAATACAGAGTCGCCATCTAAATATATTTTTTTTCGAAAAATTTAGGAAACCCTGACTCATGCCAAAGGCTACGTGTTTGTCATCACCAAAGTTCCCTCAGTTTAAGAACTTAGGTACGAGAAGGGAAGGTCATGAAATGAGTACCCCTGCTCGCTTGATCAAAGATCGGCCTCTACTAATCATGATATGATGTTTTATAAACATTATGTGTTCTTATTCCAGTTATTAAACTAGCTTTACTATGTGACGCGCACATGCAAGTATAGACTAGTTTCCAAGACTTGAAACAATTCAACTCATTTGTTTGCGAAAATGGTTTGAAATTGCCACCTCAAGTGGGCTTAAAGATGCGGTTTTGCCACACAAACATAGTGGGCTTAAAACATGATTGGTCACTCAACAAAGTGGGCTTAAAACGCACATTTGTTGAATCATTCCAATTCAAACAACAAGCCTTTATCCACAGGCATTCATTCAGTTTAGCATTTAAGCACATAGCCTCATGGCAAGCATGCTAGATATGGCAATATAGCAATCACACTCATGTAAGTATGCTAAAGTGTAAAAACTTATTGAGTATTCTAAGCCAAAAAAGAAACTAGTTAGAAAGATGCATGATCCTAACTTTATACAAAATGTAGAATGCAACACATGCAATAATGCAATTAATAGGCTCAACTACTAATATGGCATATGAATCTATTTGAACAACATGTGATTAAACACGTATTCAAAGCATATATCGAAATGACGATGCAGTTTGAATGATGCGTCGAGCTTTGGTGGATGCAAGACAAGATGAATGGATGCAAGCATGCGATATGTTAATCAAAACATGATCCCTAATCTAACCATCAAAAGCAATTAAATAAAGGGAGAAAGACGTGGGGTTAGAAAATATACACACATGCACACACACTTATTATAACATTACGCCCTCACGAGGAGGGGATGGGTCCGAATGAATGAGAGCTAATGGCTACGCTAATTAAGCTAAGCTAATTATTACAACACAATATTTAACTAACTACTCTAAGATAATTAAATATTACAAACCAAATTAATTAGCTAAACACTTAACTAACTAATTACAAAGCAAGTAATCTAATTAATTAATTACAACATGAATTAACTAGCTAATCTACTTGAATAATTACATCACTTGCAAGAATTAGCTACAACTAACTAACTAAGCAAAGCAACTAAAAGGCCTCGGGAAGTGAGAGATGCATACATGCTCGGTTTCTCCGCCCGAAGAGCTATTGCCTTGCCACTGAACGCCTCTGTTTGCACATTTGAACACCAACAGTGTTGCTAACTTCCAGAATACCTCTACTTCACCTTAAGAACACATTGTGCAAATTTCATTAGTGGCTGACAGGGGGCTTGTCGGCTACTAATGGTGGTCGGTCGGCTACTAATGGTGGCCGGTCGGCTACTGATGACATGAACTTCTCTTTTTGCTGCAACAGAGAGCAAACATAACAAAACAGTGTATTCTCACAGGTTTGTGTGTACTGTTTACACTCCTTATCATCAAACAAGCTCAAAGGAGTGAAACTCTTGGCTCTCAAACCACTAATCAAGCAATTTCCATGCATGATGGCCAAAGAACCAAGTTTGTACAAGTTAATGAGTGCAAAACAAGACTTAAAAAGACCGCCACCCTATCATGCATGATCAAGGGTGATGGTGACCAAGGAAAGTGGCACATTTCATCACTTTTGAGTATGAAAGGTCCCATTTTCCTTATGTTCGAATTAACGTCCGATTCGAACACATGTAATGCAACACAAAAGATGCTTTATCTTGCCTTTTTTACTTGTCCATTTTGTTTGCTCATTTTAAATACCAAAACCATTCTTTAATTGATTTGTCCATTGGTGAGTGTCCTCTAATGGAAAGATGGCTTAAACAACAAGTTGCTTTGGGCATGAAAGAGGTATTACATTATTGATAATGAACCCCTAAGGGATTAAACCATTAGGTGCAACACCTCCATTTCACACTTAGGCTAACAAGAGGTGTAAAACCACTTTCAAAGCAACAAAAGAGTGAAGAATGAAGGGAGATTGCAGAGATTTTAAGTGCTAAAATGAAATGTAAAACAATACTAAAACATGCTATTAACTCAAAACAATGATGATTAAAGTATTAAAACATCAAGCTTGTGAAGGAAATTACACTACAACTATGCAATATAAGGCTCAAATGAATTAACCAACCCAAAACAGAGACAAAATAGGTTATTCCAGAGGCAAAAACATGCTGGACTTGAGCCACAAATAGCTAACATAATAAGCTAACACGTGAGGCTACCTAGGTATGCAAATAAGACACAAGGAATAGAGGCTAACCCCTCCAATTTTAGACTTCAAAATTTGATTTTTACCACTAAAAAACCTCTGAGATTTAGTGGTTAAAAGGCCAAAAAAAGTTATTTTGAAAGTGATGAATAATAGCACAAAAGCTTAACAAGCTAAGAAGCAAAAAGGTAGACAACCCCTTAACTCAAAATAACCTTAAACCACCATTTTTAGGTCATAAAAATAGAGGTTTTTACACTTCAAAACCAGCCTTAAAACAATTTAAAAGGATGGAAAAACAAGTATATAAAGTAAGTAGAAATAAGGCAAGTGCTATACCTTTGAAGCAAAGCACAAAATAGCTAATAATCTAAGCTCAAACCACCTTCTAGAGCTCAAAGAAGGTCCCGAGTTATCTCAGCCCAAAGGTGAGAGTATTTGGTTAAGGGTTGGTATGCAAAAGCTAGGAGAAACTAGCAAATGTGTGCAAAATAACAAGAGAAAGAGAGAATTCTAGAGAGAGAGATATTTTTGTTCTAAAAAAGTTAACCCTAAAAAATGGGGGAGGAACCCCCCTATATATAGAAAAACGAGTCTTGAGCTTAGAAACATCTGATCGTACACATGTATGGAGATGCAGCTCAGTGAGCAATAGTTGGCACAACTGACAACAAATTTCTGGAAAAAGAGACCAATGGCCGTCGGCCACCACTGGTGGCCATCGGCCATCATTGGTAGCCGACAAGCACAAGCCATAGCCGACAGCCTCTGGGGCTAGCTGACAGGTCATCCACTCTTCCAGACTAGAGGTAACAAGCCCTTGGTCCAAAAACATGCACAAAACAAATAAGGTTTAGAGGCTCAAAGACAAGGCATTCCGCCGAGGACTTCGGGTGCTCAAAACGAACACAAACAAGCACAATCATCGAGTGCACAAATGATGACATCCTAGTCTTGAGGATGGTTAAAAATAGGGTGTCTACATAGACCAAGGCGAGTCCTCAGGCAAAGATACAGACATTAATAAAGAGAAAGAAAAAAAGAAAAAAGTAGAAGAAGACCTAGTTTTAAAACAGCTAAAAAAGATCCAGGCAAACATCTCCATTTGGGGACTTCTCATGGCTTCCCAAGAACATTGACAAGGAATGTTGTCGGCCTTAAACAAGGCCAAGCTATCCATTGAGACAATGTCGGATCAGTTAGTATCTTTCATCATACCTAGATACATGACCCCTATGTTATCATTTACGGACAAAGAGTTACCACCTGAGGGGATTGACCACAACAAGCTTTTGTATGTGGCCTTGGAGTGTAGAAAGAAGTGGATTCCAGTAGTTTTGGTTGATACCAGTTTATCCATTAATGTGTGCCCAGCAAGGACTGCTTATGCGATCGGGTTAAAGCCGGCTGACTTCACGCCAACAAGCCAAGTTATTCGGGCATATGACAACACCAGCAGGAATGTTATGGGGACTTTCAAGGTCCAGATATTAGTTGGTCCCTCTGAGCATGAGGTAGAATTCCATGTCATGGATGGCCAAGCAACTTTCAAGGTAGGCTTTAGTTGCATAAGATAAGAGCGATCTCTTCAACCGTACACTAGTTGGTGAAGTATCAACACAATGGAGGGATTGCCACAGTTTTTTGTAATTCTACGATCCACCTTCCTCTAGAAGTCACAATGCCAGTACTGGAAATACAACATCGGAAGGAAGATTCTCTTGGGTTTTACCTTGGCAGAAGCACGTCTAGTACAAACAATCATGGCAGACGGGGAGGGTACGCATCTAAGTGCTCAGTCAGTCTACATAATAAACAAGCTAAGATACATCCCAAGATCTGGGTTGGGAAAAAGTAGCCGACAAGGCACCACAAAGATAAGTAAGGTAATCCACAACCCATATGTATTTGGGTTGGGATATGAACCAACAATAGAAGACCGAGAGAAGAAAAGGAAGGAAATGAGAGAGAGAATCAATATAAAAAAGACGAGAAAAAAGTATGAGCTAGTTTATAGGCCAATCCATGGGACCTTGAACGAACGCTTTGTCCGCCAAAGAGAAGACTTCCCTTTCTGTGGTTTTCTTGAGCCCTGGATTGATCGAATGGAGAGGAAGAGATACCCTGGGTTTGAGATCTTCTTCGATCATGAGCTCTCCGACAATGACGAGAAGTGGGTAGATCCTAGTATCGACATCAGATAAGACAGAGAAGTCAGCTTGGAAAGCAGCACAGTGGAAGTCTTGGGTCTAACACTGGCTGATTTACTAACAGAGTCACATACTAGAGCTGAACCGATAAATTTGGGAGATATGACCATTGCCGTGATCAGGGAAGAGACACCTGCTGACTGCTTAAGCTTCATCATGGATGCAATGAATGGCTCACAAATAAATTGGCATTTTGAAAAGAGTTGTATTGAGAGTTCTAAATAGGTTGTTGAGCTTGAGTCTAGTGGGCCTGTGGGTTGGAGTCAAATTCAAGTTTGTCTAACCTGTCCGAGTCTTCTTTTTCTTTCTATTTTGAGGCTGTTGCAACTTGTGAGCCCGAGGCTTTGAATGAAGATGTTGTGATTTCTGCTTACTTTTCTATGCCCATAGTTCATAACATTGACCAAAATTTTCAAAATCTTGATAAAAACGAAGAGGAAGAAATTCCTCGGGCTTTGCAAAATTTAATCAATTGGAAGAAAGAGAGGCGTGCTAAGACATTAGTGGATGAAATTGTTTCTGTAAATGTGGGTACTAAGAAAGATCCTCGCTTAATCCAGATTGGTTTTACATTGTCTTTGGAGGAACGTGAACAATTAGTTGCTTTATTAAAAGAATTCAAAGATGTTTTTATATGATCCTACGAAGACATGCCAGGAATTGACCCTGAGATTGTACAGCATAGGATCTCTCTCGACGCTGAGGCCCGACTTGTCAAACAGAAGCTTCACAGAATTCTTCCAGATTGGGCCTTGAAAATTAAAGAAGAGGTTACCAAGCAAATCAATGCTGGGTTTTTGCTCGTATTAGAATATCCTACTTGGTTAGCCAATATTGTGCCAGTTCCGAAAAAGATGGCAGAATCCGAGTTTGTGTTGACTTCCGAGATTTGAATAAGGCTAGTCCGAAGGATGATTTCCCATTGTCACATATTGACGAATTGGTAGACCTTACTGCAGGGCATGCCTTACCATCATTCATGGATGGTTTTTCAGGGTATAACCAGATCCTTATGGCTTCAGAGAACAGAGAAAATATTGCATTTACCACACCATGGGGGACATACTGCTACAGGGTTATGCCATTCGGTTTGAAGAATGTCGGGGCCACTTATCAGAGAGCCGCTACCACTCTTTTGCATGATATGATCCACAAGGAAGTTGAGATGTATGAAGATGACATGATTGTCAAGTCCAAAGATCGGGAAAGCCATTATACCACATTTAAGAAATTCTTTAAGAGAATTAAGGAATACAGGCTAAAGCTGAATCCACAAAAATGCACCGTTGGGGTAACTACGGGCAAGATAGTGGGATTTTTTATCACACAGCGGGGAATCAAATTTGATCCATCTAAATTAAGGTCATCTTAGAAATGCCACCACCAATGACTGAAACAGAGGTGCGAGGTTTTCTGGGAAAGGTGCAATTCATAAGGAGATTTATTTCAAAGCTAACCTTGACTTGTGAACCACTGTTTGGTCTCTTAAAGAAATGAAAAAAGTTCCATTGGGATAATCGATGTCAGTTTGCGTTGGAGCAAGTCAAGCAGTATTTGCAGAATCTACCTGTGTTATCACCGCCTGAGCCAGGGAACCCGCTGATCTTGTACTTATCAGTGACCGAATCAACTATGGGATGTATACTTGCACAAGAGTCGAATGAGAAAGTGGAGAAGGCCATCTACTACTTAAGTAAAAAGATGCTTGAATATGAGACCCGCTATACTCCTTTGGAAAAAGCTTGCTTAGCTTTGGTATGGGCCACCAGGAAGTTGAGACACTACCTTTAGCTCACTCGGTAATTTGGTTTCAAGATTAGACCCAATCAAATATCTCTTTGAGGAACCAGCACTTACCAGTAGGCTAGCTCGTTGGTTGCTTTTTCTTTTTGAATTTGACCTTAAGTATGTCACTCACAAATCTGTCAAAGGAAGGGCTGTAGCAAATTTTTGGCTGATCACCCAATTAAAGGAGGAAAATATGTGGAGTACTCATTCACAGATGAAAAGGTCAAGCAGATGGAACAAGACACTTGAAAGTTGTACTTCGATGGAGCATTCAATCAATCTGGCTATGGGATAGGCGTGTTGCTCATAGCGCGGGATGATTCCCATATCCCCTTAGCTTTCAAACTCCAATTCAGGGTATCCAACAACCAAGCAGAGTATGAGGCGTGCATTGTCGGATTGGAAGCAGCCCTGGAACTAAGGGCAATAAGGTTGGATGTGATCAGGGACTTGAACTTGGTCATCTCTCAAGCCAACGAAGATTAGAAAGTTAAAAAGGAAAAAATGAAAGTCTATCATCAGACCTTGGACATGTTGATCCCAAGGTTTAAAAAATTGACTTTTACACACTTGGTAAGAGAAACAACCAATTTACTGATGCGTTGGCAACCCTAGCATCAATGATAGATATACCGGTCGGGGTCAAGATGCACCCGATCCTTATAGAACAAAGGTATGTCCCCGCGTATGAAATGATAGCCGAAATGGAAGAAGTTCAAGATGAAAACCCTTGGTACTTTGATATTTGGAATTTTCTGGAAAGTGGTACATACCCACAAGGGGCAAACGCCAAAGACAAAAAGGGGATACGGCGTCTGGCCACTCAGTTCATCATTTGTGGAGATAAGCTATACAAGAGTGGGCATCTAGGAATGCATAAGCTGTGTGTAGAGCAAGAAAAGGCAAAGCGTGTTATGGAAGCCATCCATGGAGGAGAGTGTGAAGCCCATATAAACGGTATAATGCTAGCCAGAAAAATCCTTAACAAGGATACTACTGGTTAACCATGGAGAGTGATTGTATCAACTTTGTTAGGCAATGCCACAAATGTCAAATCCACGCCAATTGCATGAACATCCCGCCATCCAAACTCTACAACATGACTTTACCTTGGCCTTTCTTAGTTTGGGGCATAGATGTCATCGGGGCAATCACACCAAAGGGTTCAAATGGACATTAATTCATCTTGGTTGCCATTGACTATTTTACCAAGTACGTTGAAGCATAGTCGTATTCAATGTTGAAAGCATCACACGTGACCAAATTCATCAAGAACAACATCATCTGCAGATATGGGGTACCAAACGAAATAATTTCAGACAATGGCTCACACTTCAGAGGAGAAGTGGTAGTTCTGCTTAAAAAATATTATGTGGCTTTTCACAAGTCATCAACATACAGGCCACAAACCAATGGAGCCATTGAAGTTGTAAACAAGAACATCAAAACCATTTTGCATAAGATGGTGGAAACCTACAGAGATTTGGCCAGACAAACTGCCTTTTGCACTTTGGGGATACAGGATATCAATCCGAACGTCTACAGGGGTGTCACGACCAAACCCCTAAGGGTTTAGCATCGTAACCGGCCAGTAATCCGTGATTACCAAAGGCCTGCTTAACAGTAATAACAATAGTACAGAGTAAGGGGCTGGCGGAAGCCAAACAGTAAATAAAAGATGTCCAATGAGCTGTGAAAATCTGAATGGAAAAAGAGACTAGTCCACATCATAACCATAAACATATATACAGATATCAGATACATATAACATACAGGTTAGGGATCCAATCCTTCACCATAACTGTACAGTCAAAAGTCTTAAACATTTATTACATTAACAGAGACCAAAAAGGGTGAGTCTGAGACACCCCAAAAGCAGCCTTGGCTTGAACGGGCTCGGAACGTCGAGGTGAGGCACAATGGTTGGCTTGACAAAACATGAGCTTAACTTGACGCTCCTAGCTTCGGTTCGGTGCCTGGCCACCTACATACATATATAAACAGTGAGCTAAAGCCCAGTGAATAACAACTGTGTAAAGGGGTTAAGAATGAATGTCATTTTAGTAGTCAAAACAGCCATTTGCATCAGTAGATCAGTTATTCAATCAGTGGCTCATATTTCATGCCATATCAGTCAATTAGGAATCATAGTAGTCATACGTGGTACATCCGATAGCAAAACAGTACAGTAGGTCTTAATAGACCGAACAGTCAGTTGATGGCCATCAAACAGTAAACAGTAGTAGTTCCAAACATTGGAACTGACAAAGATCTCTGTAACAGTAACAATAACAGTAACAGTAACAGTAAGTTGCTATGGATGCCATGAGTACAGTTTACAAATAGGACAAACATTCATTAAGTAAACGATGTCATTTCAGAAAGCTGTACAGTCAATCGTTCAGAAATAATTATAATTGAACGTATCTTTACAACATTGTTACTCACAGATTACTGGGCTATAGGCAAGCTAATAAGTGTCCTCGGGTGCCAACCCTACACAGTTGCAGAACGAACATACACTAAGTTACACACTTGGGATTAATAACCTAGCCCCTTAACTTGACTTGGTGTGGTTCTATAACATTATCCTCATAAAGATGCCTAAAACATGGCCTAGGAATGCCTAGGATGGAATGATGATGCAAAAATGTACTTTAAAACACTTTTCAAAATTTGCTGAAAACAGGGGTCTCGCTCGAGCATGGCTTTCTCCGCTCGAGCGAGCTTACCAAAACAGAGGGGTCGCTCGAGCGTAGACTCCCTCGCTCGAGCGGTCTATAAAAATGCAAAAAGTACTGGTTGCTGAAATTCCCGCTCGATGCTCGCTCGAGTGTGAGACACAGTTCCTCGCTCGAGCGCAGGTCTCGTCGCTCGAGCGTGCGTCTGCACACGCAAAAACCTGAGAGCTTGCAATCTAAGTGGCTCTCGCTCGAGCCAGCATTCCGTCGCTCAAGTGGAGCTCTGAACACAAAGGTGGTCGCTCGAGCGTGGAAGCCAAAATTTGGATTTTCCAGATTTGCTTCCAAAGCTCAAACCAAGAATCAACCATGCCAAAACTCAATCTTTTGGGCCAATTTTCTGGAAAATACTTGGAAACTCATAATACAACATATTTTGAAGATCATTTTATAAAATCAAAACCCAAAAGTATGTCAATTGAACACAATTTCAACTAAAACTTTATGAACATAACAAGAACATTACATGCATGAGTTCCTATGAACTCTAATGCTCCAAAGCATGACCAAATGCAAGATTGAGCTCAAAAACATGATAAATTCTAAGATTATAACCATAATCTAGACATGCATAGAAGAATTTCATGCAAAACAACTTCAAAACTTCATGATATGATCATGCATGCATGAATTCACTCTCAAATCAACACTTTAAGCTAATTCTTGACTCTAATCACCAATTTTCCATGAACCATGCATATAACAACTTAAATTCATGATTAAGAGGGTGAATTTCCTACCTTAAGTCTTGAATTCCAAGTGTAAAAGCTCAATTTCTCAAATCTTCTTCAATTTCTTCTAAGTGTTCAAGCCAACCTCTTGTTGAATTCATTTTCTCCTAATCTCCCTCTCCCTCACGTTTTGCTCAAGAAGGTGGAAAATATGATGTGTCAAATGTATGAATTAAGCCCCAAACAATGCTTTTGAGAATGGCCCACTCAATGGCAAAAATGTAATAACTAGGCTCAATTAATTTAGCATTAATAATTCTAATTTAATCATTCCACATTGAATTTTAATTAAACCTACCATAAAATCCTATAAATCCTAATTAACATATAACACTAAACAATTTCTAAATCGATCGCCGATAAGGCTTTCAATTCACAATTCGAAATTAAAATCACGAACAGATCATTCAATGACAAACAGATAGAAATGTATTTAAGACAAGGATTTCATCTTAATCCATTACTTATCATGCTTAATCACAATTTAACACTAATCAGAAGTGAGGTTGTCACAAGGGGCAACCCCTTACTCTTTGGTATATAGAATGAAGGTTGTTTTACTTATTGAGTTAGAAGTGCCTTCATTAAAGATTATGGCTGAATATCAGATAGTAGAAACTGATTGGCAACATAACCAATTTGAGAAACTGATGCTATTTGATGAGCGAAGATTGAAGGCGTTATACCACATTCAGGGGTATCAATGCAAGATTGCCAGAGCATTCAACAAAAAGTCAGATCCAGGAATTTGAGAAAATGAGACTTAGTGTTAAAGGACAATCGAGCTCCTATCTATGACCCTAGGGGTAAGTTCAGACCCAATTGGATGGGTCCCTACATCATCATTCTCATGGATTTGGATGGTTTAGAATTCTCACAACCAATCAACAAGGACAAGTTAAAGAAGTACTATCCTTGAGAAGCTCGCTGGGCTGAAAACCCGAAAGGGTGACCCAGACAAAAGTTAGAGCAAAAATTAAAAAATTAAAAAAATTAAAAAATTAAAAAATTAAAAAATAAAAAATAAATGACAAAAAATTTAAAAAAAATTAAAAAAATGAAAAGCTTGCAAGGTTGAAAACCCGAAAGGGCAGCTTTGGCAAAAGTTAGAGCACAAAAGGAAAGTGTCAATACCCAAGTGAACCTTAACTGGAACTACGTATGGCCTGATTCCTATCTTTGGGATACCTAGGTAGCTTCATCTTGAAGTTCAGCCCTAATTATTTTTTAACTCACTCATTTCGTCCATGTTTGATTCGCGTATCTTTATTCGACTCAACTATCCATATTTGATTGCCTCGTTCCCATTTGACTCAGTTGTCCTATTTCTCTTTCATGACAGGTTCAGTTGCAAGACGAATTCAAATGTACATCTCAAGGGTTGATTTCATGTTGATCGGGTAGTGATCAATGGCGAAAATAGATTTTGAGGACTTTTAATGAAGTTGACTGATTTTCTCAAAAAATTATTCCATTTTTGCAAAACTCAGACCATTCTTTGGACCAAAAAGAGAAAATTTTCAGTGCTCATAATTTGGCTCACATGATTTCAAGACATAAAATGGAACAAGTGTGCTAATTTACATCTCATGTTGATTAAAATTGCTTTAGCAGAAAGGAAAAACAAAAAAAGGGGGAGCAAAGTGATGAATTAGGGGCACAATCGAGTCAAGTTTTCTGTTCTTCACCCGTACTTCAAGTTCTCATCACCTTAATCAAGTAATCGTCGGAAAATGCACAGTAGTTGTCACCGGCGATACTTTTTCGTCGGGCAGTCGACCGGTGTTGCTTTGTTTTGAGTTCATTTTGCTCCGACAAGTGCAAAGGGGTGTGTTTTGGGATGGTTTTTGTTTCATTTTCATTTCATTAAGTTGTATTTTGTGTTTTGGTCAGTGATAGGCTCAATATTTAATTCAGAATTCACTAAAATACAGTCAGTTTCAAGTTCAAAATTCAAAGCAAAATGATTTTTATGTTCAGTGTTGTGCCATTCATGCCATCCGAATTTGCAGAACAAACTCGTTTTATTAAAGCCAAGGATCAACCCCAATCAAAGTTGTACAAAAGAGAGTCAAAAAAAAAAAAGAAAAAGAAGAGAAAATGTAAAAGGAAAAAGGAAAAAACAGAGAGGTAACTTTTTTTTTCTCAGTTTTTCGGCAGTTGCTCGGCGATGAAGATTACAACCGACTTCATTTGCATGCAGCTTTCGTTGCCCCACTTTACCATCAGCTGCCTCGCTTCATCTTTACTCTCGGGGAGTCCGTGAAGACTCTATCTCGGCATTGACAGAGCTTCTGAAAGAAATTTCTCATCGTCGACCATCAATTTGGTTGTGTAAAGAAAATCCGAATAGAGCCACCGATGTGGCCTGTCGTTTCAGCTCTTTGTTCTGCTTTTTCAGTCCACTAATTTCTACTCGAGCATCTTTGTACATACGTTAGAGTAGAGAGAGTTGTGCATTTAACTGATGTATATCAAACGTCCTATTCTGCAGTTGACGGGACTAGTTGGAGACCGCAGTCATGGTCTCCATACATGACCTCAGCGTATACGAGTTAGCTTTGATGTCAGACAATGCTGCCATTATTTGCTCAACTGACATCGCTGGAAAGCTGAAAATAGGGGAAAGAGGAGGATCAAGCGGTTGAGGTTTAGGGGAGTCGGAATTGGTCATCTCTATCGTGGACTCGTTGAGGTCTAGAAAAGGAGTAAGAGAACCGCGGGAAGAGCCCATGTCAAAGGAGTGTGATCCAAAAAGAAAGAGGTTGCAGAGTGGTGGTAAAGAAAGTTTGTAGTCTTTTTGCTCTACCTCTTTCACAGGCCTTAACTTAAGAAGAGAACAAAGAAAAAGAAGAAGAAGAAGAAGAAGAAAGAAAGAAGACAAAAGGAGAAACTTGGATAAGGCATTGAAGAATAGGCCCTGTCAGTCAGGACCGCGATTGTTGAAATCGCGCGCCAGACAGGACGCTCAAAGAAATAAAGGAAGATAGAGAGAGAGAGAGAGAGAGAGAGAGAGGGAGACAAAACAGGGGATAAGAGAGAAATGTGTATATGTATATGTATATATATATATGTATGTATGTATATATGTGTGTGTATATTTATGTACATATATGTCTATGTACATGTAACTATGTATATTTTGTCCGTATATGTATATGTGTGTATCCGTGTACGTATATAGTTTGCCTATGTGTATATGTATACATATGTAATATACATTTTGTATATTGTTCATGTGTATATGTAACATTCCCCCTCTCCGTATGAGATACGGTTAGGTACGCCTGCTGGTTACATTAAATTTTCTCTTTTCACGTGAAATGTGTTAAGATTTGAAGTTTACCCGGTTAAAACCTTCCCCCTCTCCATATAAAATAAAGTTACGTACGCCTGTTGGTTATGCCACCTTTCTTCCTTTCGCATGAAACGCGTTAGGATTTTCAAGTTTACTCGGTTAAAACCTTCCCCTTCCTGTATAAAATACGGTTAGGTACGCTTGTTGGTTATACCACATTTCCTCCTTTCGCGTGAAACACGTTAGGATTTTCAAGTTTACTTGGTGAAAACCTTTCCCCTTTCCGTATGAGATACGGTTAGGTATGCTCGTTGGTTACACCACTTTTGCTCTTTTCATGTAAAACTTGTTAGGATTAGAAGTTTACCTGGTTAAAACCTTTCTTCTCTCCGTATGAGATATGGTTAGATATGCATGTTGGTTACACAACCTTTACACCTTTCACATGAAATGTGTTAGGATTATATGTTTACCTGGTTAAAACCTTCCCCTTTCCGTATGAGATACGATTAGATATACTTGTTGGTTACACCACATTTTCACATTTCACGTGAAACATGTGAGGATTTAATGTTTATCCGGTTAAAACCGTCCCTCTCTCTGTATGAAATACGGCTAGGAACGTTTGTTGGTTACACCACTATACCTTCTCCCATGTGAAACGTGTTTGGATTTCGAGTTTATTATTTTCTCTTCTCGTATGAAACGCGTTTGGATCTCAGGTTCACTATTTCTCCTCTCACGTGAGACGTGTTTGGATTTTGAGTTCACCTTTCTTCTATCAACTGAGTTGTGGCACATTTAATGCAATGATATGACACATTTGTATGCGATGCACTCTCTCTATTATTTGTGTTGTGGCACATTTATATGCGTTATACCCTCTGTTCTGCTTTATATCATTCGCATGAGGCTTGTCTCATATGTTACTATCTTCATACCCTTATCATCACTCCATGACAATGCATCTCATTACATAATCATGAATTTTCAAAACAACTGGCTACGCGAAGCGTATAAGTCCAACTTTCAAGTGGCATTTTGCGCATATCATCTGTATTCTGCCCCTGAACTATGCTTGTTTGATTCCTTGCAAAGAGATACATAGGCAACCTTCAAGGTTCAAACAATTGCATTTGCATCTTGTTTGTTTGCCCAAGTCGTACGACCTTGTCAAAAGGGTCGTCTTCGGGCTTTGACATTCATTGATGTCATGAAATGACTTCGAGCTCCGTCAAAGAAGGGCAACTGTAGATACCCTATATTGACCGGTCCTAAGACTTGGGCGCTTACTTTTGATTACCCTATGATGACAAAACAAGAAGGTGTTTCTCACAGAATCCTCAATAAGAAAACTTAGAATTTGAGCCCTGTTTCCAACCCTAAATAGCCACAAATTACCTTTTCGATGAAATATTCTGACCTCACAGTTGGGTCCAGAATGGTTCGTTTAGCTAGAATCAACCTTTGCTGCACTTCCGGGGGCTTCATTAAAAAATTCTCCCGAAATTTGAGTTATAGCACAAATATTTGAAACTTCTGGGTCAAATTGTAATTTTCAAAACTCAAGGAATATTTGTTATGTGAGGGAATATTCTGTTAAAGTCAAGAAATATTCCGTCCATATGCAGAATATTCTGTCAATGTTGATGTGGCATGACTGGATTGGCCCTTGCTGATAATGTGGAGCTGACATGTCATTACCTAAAAAAATGAATTCAAGGAATGCTTAAATGGGGGTTTGAACACCCAACCTACTACTCAGCACCCAACACCTTAACCACTCTACCAAAGCTTTACCTTATGTTATATTTCCTCTCAAATAATATTTGATCATTCCAAACCAGCAGGCAGAGAAGGTTTTCTTTTACATTTTTTTATGTGTATGGGACACTCCCCTTCCCCATTGGCCGACCTATTTATCACCAAATGTATACCTAATCATCCCCCATTGTCAAAAAGAGGTTTTGTTTGCATCCATAAAGGAGTATCCCATGCAACCACTTTGAAAATTTGCCCTCCTATCACATTCTTGTCTCCCACCTTCTTTTTTACCTTAACTCTCCCTCATTGCCTATATAGAATGATCAGATGGTAAGAGAGAAGGAAGACCACGAAATTGAAGAGAAAAGAGTGAGAAAAAGAGAGAAAAAAGAGAGAAAATTCAAGTTTTGAGCCAAAAACACTTCCATCTTCCATATACACATTCCATGGCTTATACACACTGAAATTCCACCTTTTATACATCCAAAACAACTCCAAAAATTTTGAAATAGCTAAATCTCAGTAGTGATTAATTAAAGGAAAGAGTGAGTGCTGTTGAAAGTAAGGAAAAATAAGGGAGTTAGCCACTTTTCCACCACACATACCCAGAGCACCATTTTAGTTTCAAATTGAGGATTGAGAACACAATTCCTAAACTTGAGGGTGATCAAGATGAAGTTTGGAAATCAAGAAGTTCAATCTTTCTTTTGAAGATGAATTTTTAGTTTTTCATTTTCTTATATTTTTTATCTCATATTTATTTTCTTACTTTGTATTTCATAGTGGTTTGTTATAATCCAAGTGGTTTGTTTATCTCATATTTATTTTCTTACTTTATATTTCATAGTGTTTTGTCATAATCCAACTCATATTTATTTTCTTGTTTCTTATTTTATAGTGGTTTGTTATAATCCAAGTAGTGTGTTTATCTCATATTTATTTTCTTACTTTATATTTCATAGTAAGTTGTTATAATCCAAGTGGTTTGTTTAGCTCATAATTATTATTATTTGTTTTTACTTATTTGCTTGCTCTTGTTTCATATTAGTTGTGTTGTAAGCTAACCGGTAGTGGTTAGTTGAGCCACCTACATATTTCTTATTTGTTCCTTTTCTTGATTTTGCAACAAGACAGGTTTTGCTTGGCCTAGTTGGTCGGCCGACCTATTTGGCTGGGCGGTTAGCTTCTTTTGGACAAGATGGCATAATCTCCCAATGTTAACCAATCTCCACTGACGGTTCCAAGGAACATGAAGCTTTTATTTTGTTTCTTTTTATTTTGAGTATTTTGTGAGGTTATGTTTTATTTTATTGTAATATTCCCTCATTTTTCTTTCATTTGGTTTGTAATAATTTATTCAAAGTGTTGTAATAATTTCTCACCCCACTTCTTTCTATCCCGTTCTTTTACTTGCTTTCCTTATTTGTGGATATGCATCATATTTATTTTATTTTATTTTTTTCGTTATATCCATGATTTGCATCCATGTTTCATGCATCTTGATTCGGCTAAGTTTGCATTTGTGGATTTAATCAATTCCTATGTGATTATGTACGCTACCTCATGTTCTTGAGATAATTCACATGTCATATCTTAGAAGCTGAATCTTTAGTTGCATCTCATGAGTGAATTACATTAGGATTTTGTATATAAGATCATACATGTTTTACTAACTTTGTTTTGTAGCTATTCGCGGGACGCCAGTAAATATGTAAGTTTTTATGCTTTAACATCCCGTTTGTATGTGTTTTTCTTCTTATGTTTAAGCATCCTACGATGTGACTACTTGCTTACTTGATATAACTGTATGAATGCCAGTGGATGGAGGTTGTGTCGCTTAATCTGGAATAATGTTGATTTTTCATGTTTGTAAACTTAATTTATTTTGGTTGTACATCTTCAAAACTGTTTCAAAATACATGAAATCAAATTATTCCAAAATAAATGACATTTGTATGCTTCACATAGTAATTTTTAGGATTTATTAAATAATCGAAATATGAACATATAAATTAAATAAAATTCATATCATGGTTTAGTAAAGGCTAATCTTTTGATCGGGTGAGCGGAGGTGCTCAATTAATAACCTTCTTCTCTCACACCTAAGATTATGAACCAAGACAACTTTGGTTATAATGAACAGTGACCTTAGCATGTGTCATGGGTTTCTTAATTTCCCAAATTATTAGGTGGCACCTCTAAGATCTGATGACAGAGTCCATTTCTGGCAAAAGGTTTTGCAATAAAATAGATTTTCTAAAAGTTGCCAAATCTGGACTCTCATCTATGTTTCACATTGCACTAATGAGAGTAGATTAAAGAGACCAAGGGTCCGAACTATTTAATGCGCACGGGTACCCCTCAGGCATGTTACATATGCCCTTACCAATTAAAACTTTGCACAAAATTATTAATACACAATTTACTAAAATCATCCATCAACTCAATGCCCAAATTAAATTAATTTATCGAGTTTCTTGTGTAAAATTGCTCTTTACTAAGTGTGACCAATTTACAGAGGTATGTATGGAATTGACCAATTTAAAGAGGTACATAAAGCTAAACACTAAAAATGCACTAAAAACTACAAACATGTTAGGAACTTCTCTCTCTCAAGTACAATGGAGAAAGAAAATGGAAAAAGCTTAAAAAGCATGAGGAATTACAATTTACAAGTTGTCCTAGTCATTACAATTCAATAGTACCCTCCAAATAAAATTTAAATCTAGATAAAGAAAGATTTTTTTCTTTCAACAGCAAGTACACATAGAGAATATGCACATAATGAAATTAAAAGGACAACAGAAATTTTGACACATGAAACTAGCAAGCCAAAAGGGGTGATTGAAATTTTAGTGCTGACAAGAAGGGGAAAAATGGACTATCCAGAACCAGAATGCACCAATGTGATCAAACTTAGAATATTTACTGTCGCGTATGTATTCAGCCTTGTGACTTTGAATCCAAGATTAGACAGGCCTTCTTCTAGAGGAAAAAAAAAAAGTGACAAATATCAAAGGCAACAACTGCAAAAAGTAAATAAATTCAGCATCATCACCAGGTTTTCATATGCGTATCCACGATAAATTTTTAAAGAAATTATTACTAGTTATAGCTTTAAAAATTAAAACCCTAATGAGTCACTTTTTTTTTTTGTAATCTAGAAAAAATATTGGCAGTGGTATGTGGTTCACAATGATCAGCTACTTTCAATGATATTAAAACAAATTGAAGGAAATCAAACACAGTTTGCAAACATGGACTAGTGTGTCCTTAAAAAAAATTATTCTGTGTGACAATAAAGCAAACATTTATTACTGAAAGAAGCAAAAGTACATAAATAGTTAGGTGAGTGAGAGGTTACACATCTTTAAAAATTCTCAATAAATTAAAATTGGACTTTCCATAGTTTCGCATTTTACAAACTAAAGAGAGCACCCACATGCTAATTGAACAAAAAAACCAAACTAGAATGTTCATATCTTAATACTTCATGCATAACAATACAAAAGAAATCAATATTAAGCCATAGAATACGTTTAAAAAAAAAAATCAATTTGAAATGCAAGTCTTGGATTTGTGATGGAAATTTTTTCAAACTCAACAACTCAAACCTGGTAAACTAAGGATTCTCTACACAAGATAATGAAATGACCCTTCAACTCTAAAATACCTAACAATATGGCAATGTTTCACAGAGGTATTTTTATCAAACACAAGAAGGGCTTCTACACCGTCTCCCTTTCCTAACCCTCTTCTGGCTCCCCAACCTCTTCATTCCCCTTAGGAACCCTTATTCCACTTGGTTACACTACGCCCCTTGCCATAGCCCCTTCAACCCTCTACTGCCATAAATCCATTGCCTCATTCCCTCTTATCCATAACCACAAAACTACTCTTTTCTCCACCACAAATCTGAAATGCCCGCCCTTTCCCTCCCTACTATAGCACTGCTAGCCCTCCTCCTCTTACACCGCATCTTCGTTACACCATTCTATCCCCACCACACGCCACCACATTACTGAAAACCCTAACCCTACCATTAAACAACTACGCGAGAGAGAGAGAGAGAGAGAGAGAGAGAGAGAGAGAGGCCATACCTTTGAAAAGGAGAAGGGATGGCGAGTCCACTGTGAAAGAGATTGAGAGAGGCTGAAGAGACGTTGACATTGAGCATACAATGAGGTGCTAGGGTTTTATTTGGAAGAAGTCTCAAAACGACGTTGCTTTGTCCTTATAAATTCAATCTTTTTTAGAAATGAAGGAGTCATGCCTACTGAGAGTCATGGAAGAGAAAAAGGCACCAGTTTGGAATATATTTTTTTATATAAAAACAATATATTCAAAAATATATACAATCACATATTAATTAAAAGGTATGATTAAAAAATATATATATATAATCACACTTAATTAAAAAGTGACATAAAAAATAAATATTATCACACTCAATCAAATTAAGTGGATGTTTGGGAAGTGAGTTTTTTTGTAGGTTTTTTTAGTTGTAGGATATTATTGGAGAAATTTTTTTTTTTGTGTTTGGGAAGATAGTTGGGTTTTTTTGTGATTGGATGTGATGTTTGTGAGAGAAAAAGTGAAATGATTATAAGGTTTGATGTGATATTTTGTTTGGATTTATTTTTTTTGATTTTGTAATCAATTTGTCTTTTAGTAGAAAAAAAAAAAAAAAAAAACCAAAAATTCATCTTCCCAAACAGCGCCTAAGTGTGATTAAAATATCAATATAATTTTTTTTATCACACTTATAATAAAAGTGAGATATTTTCATTTGTCGAAGTGTGATCTTTAACTGTTTTTATAGTAGTGTGGCTTTGACTATTCCATAGAGATCTATGGTCTTTTATGCAATGTTTGGAAACTTCTGCATGCTTGCAAATTTTTCTTATGTACATTCAATGATGTTAGCATTGTTTCATATAGTGCTAGTTAGTGCTCATGCTTTATGAATACTTATTTCAGCCTTACCCCAGTTTTTGAAACTCTTTCTAGGGGCTGCATATATCATGAAACGTATGGATGTCAGATGAATATTAATGACATGGAGATTGTCTCATATATTATGAAGAAAGTTGGATACAAGGATGTCGTGGAGGTTCCAGAGAGTGCAGAGAAATTTTTTTTATCAATACTTGTGCTATTAGGGACAATGCAGAACACAAGGTGTGGCAGAGGCTTAATTATTTTTGGTTTCTAAAGAGGCACTGGAAGAGCAATGTCTCTATCGGGCGTCAGGATCGTCTAAAGTTAAATTCCTAGAGTGATCTCTCAGAGTATCCAATCTAACGGTTGAAATGCAAACTAACCAAAACGACGTCGTTTTGGTTAGTAATTTGAAAAATAAAAAAAAAATAAATTCAGGATTTCAAAATTCTCTCCCTCAGCTGCCTATACATGCATATGGAAGCAGATATAGAAAGAGAGAGAGAAGAAGAAACTATCTGCTCATCGTGGTACCCATCCCTTGATAGCTTCACCAGCCACCGCAGCAAGCCAAGAGGGCCAACCTGCCACAACCTGGATGATAATTAGGAACAACTTCACAATTCTCTCTTTTCTTCTTAAAATGCTCATCCCTTACCTTCTTTGAGCCATTTAATTCTTATGATCAACCCATCTCTAATTTCACCAGCCTTTCTTTCACTCAAAAACTCTCCACTCTCTTCGAAGAAATAATTCGAGGCACGTGTACCCTTGGATGATGACCCTTTATTCAACTGTGTCTCTCTTGGGCTCCTCTGCCATCTTTATAGCAGAAGCCTTACCACAAATGCAGCCCATGAATTTCAAACCAAACACCCAAAAAAATAAACCCTCCTTTACAAATACAAATCACCAATAATAACTAATTTATCCAAAACAAACCCACCATATCAATTCCATTGAAGAAAACAAATCAATAAAAAAAAACCCAAGTTGAGATTCAAAACTCACTGTATAAAACAATTCATGAACCAACCACTATATACTCACGAATCTTTCTTCAATGTTATATACATGGATTGTACCACCACTATATACTCTTCTTCTCTCTCTCTCTCTCTCTCTCTCTGTTTTCTATATCCGCTGCATATATAGCAACTGCGAGGGAGTCTGTCGGCGGCAAGACGGCGGCAGCGGAAGGACGTCGGGAGGCAGCGTCTCGTCTCTCTCTTCTTCTTCTCTCTCTTTCTATATTTGCTGCCATGCACGTGTATAGGCAGCTGAGGAAGGGAATTTGAAATCCTGAATTTTTTTATTTTTTCAAATTGTTAATCAAAACGACGTCGTTTTGGTTAGTTTACATTTCAACCGTTGGATTGCATACTTTAGGAGATCACTCTAGGATGTTAACTCTAGAGGATCCCGACGCATGGCGGAGAGGTTGAAGGATAAGATATTAGATGCAGACAGGGACGGATCCAGGATTATGATTTTGGAGGGCTACTCTATAGTTTAAAAAATTGGGGAGGCTACTCTATATAATTTTGAACTTATCTAAAAAAAATTTGGGGGTGCGAACTCCTATAATTTTAAGCACTCCACGTAATTCACTCTACGTAAGTACATAAACACATAAACACTTACGAATTTCATTTCCGGATAATGATAGTCCCGAGGCGTTGCTAGAGTTCCAGTTAGAAATAACATTGATCAAGTGCTTTTCCAATAGGACTCCCAGAAACCCAAGGATCCAATCAACATCCTAGAAATTAAATCCCATACCCAAGTAGTCACATAAACATGTTATCACATAAGCACCTAACATTACACATAAGTCTCTGACAAGCGAGACAAACCCATTGTGATACTAATCACTTCCCACGTACCCAAAGTATTCAAACCCGGTACGCTCTGATACCAAGTTGTAACGCCCTCAAAAAAATACATAAAACCCATCATTTTAGACATGCAATGATATAAGAGAAATCAACACCTTTCTATTCATCAGAGTAGTTCTTACAACTGTATTACATGTTAACACAAAGCAAATGCCCTAAGGGCTTACAGCTTTCCAAGTCAACACTTGGTTACAAAAAGAAGAGTACTAACTCTATAATTAAGCCCTTGGCTTGATATACATGTAATACTAACAAAATAATCAAAAAGAGTCTTCAGCTCCCACAACCATCCAAGCTATGTCCTTGGGGTGGCATGCTACTTGTACTGAAAATGATGTCCCATATAGGGTGAGCCGACGCCCAGTAGAGATATGCTAAACACAATATGAGCAGTAATTAAGACGTTAGCAATTGATAAATGTTTGACTCATCAAATCAATTCATACACCATTTTCATTACATGACCAAAGTGCCCATGTTTCATTTCATTATCCATTTCTTATCAAATTCACAGTTTACACTACGGCTCAGAACCTGGCCAACAATTTCAATGAGATAGCGACTCATATTAAACATTTCCCATTTCACAATAGATAAGCATACTAGCTATCCAACACTTCGATAGATAAGCATATGAGCTGTATCAACAATTCAACAGATAAGCATATGAGCTCTATCAATACTTCCATAGATAAACATATGAGCTATATCAACACATCATTAGATAAGCATAAGAGCTGTATCTACGGGAGTCCATCCCCTATCTCCTCCCAAACACTATCCGGTTTAGAGGTCCATCCCCTATCTTCCCCTAAACCGTGGAGTACATCCCTATCTCCTCTCACACAACACAACGTATATACACATAGGTCATATACATAATCAATCAATACATAAAGTCAATGTATTCTTTCAACCGTCATATTCTATGACACATCCAATTGATTAGTTTTAGTTTGCCTAATCATCATGCATTGTCTACAACAATCAAAACTACCCTCCACTAGTAGCCCAAAGCAATTATTTCTAAACAGATAATAAAAGCACCAACAGATAAAATATCCGCATTTTCAAAAGTGAACGATTTATTAATCCGACTCCACGATTTCATCTCATAATGAACCACTATCATTATATTCAACTCAATTTCACAAATCCATAACTTTCCCAAATTAATTATACCAATTAATTTATATACAAATTAGGGCTTTCCTCCCCATCTCTCAATATTAACCCAATGGTTCAAATATCACCTATCAACAACAATAACATCATTTTGAAACCCAAAATACATATTTAAGAATCAAAATAGCACAACCCTCTTTTATATCTTTTGAAACCCTAAGTCCCAAAATCAACCATTTAAACAACAAGCTCAAATCTAGTTAAAACCCATAAAAGTGAGTAGGAATCCCTACCTCAAATTCGGAGTCCAAGGGAAGAAGATGAAGAAATTGAAGATGCTCCAAATCCCAAAATTCTCGGATCAAAAGATAGCCCTCGACGATCAACACAACTTTTACAAAGACCCAAGGTGAGGAAATCACTCATACTAGATCAATACCTAGAGAGAAGTTGAAGTTCTAGTGAGAGAAGGTCTCCAATGGTGTTTTTGAAAAGTAAGAGAGAGAAATGGAGTTGAAAAAGTGATCCAAAAAGTCGGATCTCGGAGTGATATACTCGACTCCCCGCTCGAGCGTAGAAACCCTCGCTCGAGCGTCACACACAGACTCCTGCTCGAGCGTCCAAACCGCCGCTCGAGTGTCAAACTTCCCGCTTGAGCGTCACACACAAACTCACGCTCGAGCGTCAAAACGCCTGCTCAAGCGTCCAACACTGCAGAGGAAATACTGGGAGATGGATTTTCCCGCTCGAGCGCCAAAACCCCCGCTTGAGCGGAGAAGCATAACAAAGGCCCGCTTGAGCGTCAAAAATCCGCTCGAGTGTGAAGGCTACTTTCTGGGCAACTACGTTTGGTTTCTAAGCTCAACCAACCTGTTTCAAACCTGCCCAACATAACCCAAGACTCAAATACAAAGAGTAAAGGATGTAGACAAGATATACACAACAACCAATTCCACGAAACCTAAGTCCAGATACAACAATTAAAGAAAGGGAAACCGGGATCGCTATATGTGGTCTTGTCGCTTACCAAGACTTGCCACGACTATTAGAAGAAGTAGACTATGGTCAGAAGGCGATCAACACTATACTTTCACTTGAAGAAACTTATGCTGATATCAGTCCTGTGGTCATCTCTAAAAATTCAATTGCTGCTTTTGTCTCTGTAATGAGGGGCTGTAATATGTGTTCATTTTGCATAGTTCCTTTCACTAGAGGCAGAGAGAGCGATCACGTCCTGTTGAATCAATTGTGAGAGAGGTAGCAGAGCTTTGGAATGAAGGCGTGAAAGAGGTAAGTAACACTTGTTGGTCAGGATGTAAATAGTTCTAATGACGCATCTGGAACTCAAATAGATGTTGAACCAGGAGCCAATTGGAAGTTTAGTGAAGGTTTTTCCATCACGTGCAAGGTGAAAAAAATGGGTCTACGATTTGTTGATCTCCTGGATCAACTTGCCAGATGTTGGGATAAGCAGTGACTTCATATGTGGTAAGGGGCTCTTGAAATCTTACGCTTTTAGGATTTATGCTTACCATTTTATGGTGCCTACTGTAGTCCTTACACCATTGATTGGATAATTACAAACATCTTGAAAACATTTTAAGGATATGTTTGGTATTATTTAATTCTTGTTTGCATTTTTCACTTTTGGGCTGTTGGATGTAAGAATGACAAAAAAGTTTGAAAAAGTAATTCTTTGCTAATCATTTTTGTTATCGATGGACCTGAATATTTGAAAAATCAAAAAGTATCTAGCATTGTTTCCTGATAAGTTTTTCCCTTTTTTTTAGGCAGTGCTTCAAAATGATTTCATAAAAGCCATTTAGTCTTTGTTTCCTTTCCATTTTTAACGTCTTTTAAAACAGAAAATAATTTTTAAAATGGTTCTAAATAGACCCTAATTTACATAAACTACTTCCGTATGCTGATTGCATGTTAAAACTTTCAACAGAACTGATGGCCAATAGATATTTCCTCTGTGGATGACTTGCAGATACTATATGTTGTTGTGTGTCAAAAAGCCAATTATCTATAGTTGTTATTGCCTGCATTCATATGTTCCTTGATACTTGTGATTTTCTTTCTGCAGGCTTCTGTGGTGAAACCGAGGAGGAACACGAAGACACACTAAGCCTTATAAAGGCCGTTGGTTGTGACATGGCATACATGTTTGCATATAGCATGAGGGAGAAAACCCATGCCCATAGGAATTATGTTGACGATGTTCCTGTTGTATAAATTGTGGGATCACATAGAACAAATAAATTAATATTTTATACTTGCAATTACAGACTACAACCTCATGCTAGAAATTACAAGTAGAAGAACAGAAATACATAAAATAAAATTATAGAAGAAAGCAAACTGAAACATGTACTAGACAGTGTTCTTAAAACAGATTCGCCGCCTCACCGGTTGGGTGCTGGAGGTTGTTCTACGTCTGTCTCCCAGGATACGACGGTTGGACCAGCTATGCAATGCACCGACTGAATAACTGCGGTGAACAGAACTTTGCAACACTCTCTCTCAGGAAGAATATAATATAAACTAAAGGAAATTTTTGACAGGAAGAACAATACAATTTTTTGGTGTTGAAGAATGAAGGAGAAGGTCTCCTTTTATACACATAGAGGGAGAGAGAAAAAGACTCTTGCAACAAATGCAAGAGATTTAATTTTGCGAAACTCTCAATTGATGGCAATTCAATCCATCATCATTATATTTTGCAAAACTACCAATTGATGGCAATTCAATCCATCATCATTATAAAGGAGTTACACCCATTTTATACACATGTGTAATGTGTATAATTCTGCAGCTACCTTTTCCGACGCCTCTTTCATGAGGCCAACTTAATGAGTCAATTTCTCATTCAAATCTTAATAGTTTTTGGTCATTCTTTTTGTGGTGTAAAGATTTTATTACAAAGAATCTAAACTCACTTTACTCCACCTCAATTGAGGATTGGCACCCACTTTAATATTGTATTACAGTTACCAAAAAAACATTCTTTTTCCAACAATCCCCTACATGAATAAAAATTGACCAAATAACAACAAACGGATAACGCTTAACAACAAAGACTCGGAGAGAGCGCAACGAAGAACCCTGGCATCGAAAAGGGTAATTTTTGGCTTTGAACCCCTCCTAGTGAAGTCTATCAGATTTACTGGTTGTCTAGTAAACACAAAGTCTTGAACTGTTCTGCCGTTTATGTAAACCAAGACAATAGACCTCACACAGGAATTACTCCAATCATTGTTCTGTTCTCACTGTTGTGTCCGGTTTGGCCCTGGAACACTAGCCTGATTCTGTGAGTGGTTTAAAGAATTAGGCCCTGTCAATTCTTATAGAAGCGGCTCCACTTCACACTCACATAGGTGACTCTACTTGAGTATCTTGCTATACTCAGCTCAACACATTAGAGTCATTAAAAGCTCAACTTAACCTTTATACTTGCAAGTATCACTAATAAAAGGAATGGCTGGAGGTTTAGCCTCTTCAGTGACATACCACCGTTACACATAATTAGGTTGTCCCATTGAACCTAGATCTTGGGATCTCCAGTCAACTAGGTTGGGTTTTCCATTCCGGTAACATTACTAAAAGCCTTAACCTCATTCCTGTTAACGACGTTTCTACTAACTCATGAGTTAACCCTTTGGTTAGTGGAAATGTTGTCCTTAGACTTTACATAGTCTAAAGTGATAACTCCGTTCGAGAGTAGTTACCATATGGAATTATGTCTACGACAAATATGTCTAGACTTTCCATTATACATATTACTCTGTGCCCGCTCAATCACCGATTGGCTGTCACAATGAATACAGATGGCAGGCATGGGTTTCGGCCAACGTGGAATATCCTCAAAGAACTAGCGAAACCATTTAGCTTCTTCAGTTGCTTTATCCAAAGCAATAAACTCAGATTCCATCGTTAATCTCGATATACACGTTTGCTTAGAAGATTTCCAATACACGGCTGCCCTTTTGAGGGTAAACATATAACCACTAGTGGATTTGGAGTCTTTTATATCAAATATCCAATTAGCGTCACTATACCCTTCTAGTACCACTGGGTATCTGGTATAATGCAGTCCATAACCCTGGGTGTAGCGTAGATAACCTAACACCCGCATAATGCCCCTTTAATGAGTAGCATTCGAATTACTCATGTATCTACTAAGCCTGCTAACAGAGTAGACTATATCCGACCTTATACAGCTCATCAGATACATCAAATTTCCAATGACTCGAGAATATTCTAGCCGAGAAATACTCTTACCATTATTCTTGGTCAAATATAGACTCACGTCTACCGGTGTCCGTGACACACTTGTATCTGATTTACCAAAGTTCTCAAGTATTTTCTCAACATAGTGAGACTGAGAAAGTACAATACCCTTAGATGTTCTGGCAATCTTAATACCTAAAATGACATCTGCAAGGCCCATATCTTTCATATCAAACTTAGAATTTAACAACCGCTTGGTAGTTCGAATCATTTCATCATTACTACCAACAATGAGTATGTCATCAACGTATAGACACAAAATAACATAACCTCTGTCAATGTGTTTGACATATATGCATTCGTCACACCCACACCCATTGATTTTGAACCCATTTGACAACATAGCGTTGTCAAACTTCTCATGTTATTGCTTAGGAGCTTGCTTCAAACCATACAAAGATTTGACAAGCTTACAGACTTTCTTTTTTTGTCCTGGAGCTGAAAACCACCCAGGTTGCTCCATGTAGATTTCTTCATTCAAATCTCCATTTAAGAAAGTTGTCTTTACACTCATCTAATGTATCTCCAGACCACGTAAAGTTGCTATCGCAATCACCATGCGAATGGATGTAATCCTTGTCACAAGTGAATACGTATCAAAGTAATTCAGGCCTTCTCGCTGCCTATATCCTTTGATAACTAGCCTAGCTTTATACTTATCAATTGATCCATTTGCTTTCATCTTTCTTCTAAAGATCCACTTGCTCCCATGGCCTTACTGCTTAGGAGTAGATCAACCATACTTTCCAAGTATGGTTTTGTAAGATGGAGTCAATCTCACTCTTAATTGCTTCTTTCCACAAATGATTTTCAGATAAAGTCACAGTTTCATAGAAAGTTCGAGATTCTCCGTTTAACATACAAGTCAAGAAGTCCAAACCAAAAGACTTTGCGGTCCTAGCCTTTTTACTCCTTAGCTCATCTACTTCCTCATCTTGATCATCAACTTGATCATCTATGTGATCATTGTCACCTTCAACCTCTTTCATGGAACTCGGAACCCTTTCTTCGATACGACAAGAAAATACATTTTCAAAGAAATATGCATTTCTGGATTCCATGATAGTATTCTTGTGTATATCTGGAATAGCAGACTTAAACACAAGAAATCAATATGCACTACTATATTGTGCATGACCGTTGAATACAAAGTCAACGGGTTTTTAGGCTTACCTTAACCTCTTGGGTTTAGGTATTATCACATTTTCCATGACACCCCCACATTTGTAGAGTTTATACAAAAGCTTTTGTTCTTTTCTAAAAATTCATACAGGTCCTTAAACAATTCCTTATGTCACAATGATTATGAGACTTTCATAATCATGTCACAGTAAACATATTCCCAGACCGTCATTAACCGAATTAGGTCTTTCTCTCGAATTCAAGGCACCAAACAAGTTTGGTCCAACATGTCACTCTGAAGTCAATAGCCTTACTATTTGAAATCACAAACCTAGTGATCAATAGTCTACTATTCGAAACTTCATAACATGCAAGTAGTCTTATCACTAGGAATCACTCATTTCTTATCATGTGGTCAGTAGACTCTCCACTACTAGGAATCATAATGTTTTGACATATGATCAGTAGTCACTCCACTACTAGGAATCACAACGTCTTGACATAGGATCAGTAGACCATTTCATTACTAGGAATCATTAGTCTTGACATATGATCAGTAGACTATTTTACTACTAGGAACCATCATGTCTTAACGTATGATCAGTAATCTATTTATTACTAGGAATCACAATCTCATAACTGTGTAGCCAGTGGTCTAACACCTCCTAGGAACCACCAGTTTCCTATCTTTGTGATCGGTGATCTTGCACTCACTAGAAGCCACTAATTTAAGAATATATTTGGAATTTTAAAAATTCAAAAAATATATTCACCCACCCTATCAGGTTGTCTCATCTTTGCTTTCAACCAAAGTCACATAGTAATCATATATGCTATAATTGACACAAGGATAACATACTAATCGCCTCTGATTAATTCAGAGATATTATCATGCAATCTTATGATTTCCTTTAATCACATTTGATCTCTCTAGATCTTCCTTTAAGAACCTCACAAGGTTTAAAGTTGTCAGGTGGAACAACATTTCCTATTGTCACCTCTTGAAGCCATTTCTGAAAAATCACAACAGAATTTCATTATTCTGTTTTTCCAAAAACTACACTTAACACTAGAAAATCCCAAAGTCTGAAATTCAATTCAAAACTGATCTCACCACTTACCTTAGAATCGAACATGGCCAAGAAAGTTTCCAAAAATATTGGAGGGGTCACATCGATCCTACTTAAGACCCAATTAACCTTAGACAAAACTTTCAAGAGCATGTTAACTCTTAATTCATAAGAAATAAATTTAGAATTATGTTTTTCAGGGGATAAACCAGGTTAAAATAAACAAATTCCCAAGCAAATAAAATTTGCTATCAGAATTACACCACTCATAAAAGTTAACAGGTACTCCCAAAACTGAGCCCATTATTTCTGAATAAAAATCAGAAATATTTTAGCTAATGCTAAAATTTAGTTTCTTTTCTCAACACCAAAATACTTTGGAAATAATCAGATTATAACCAAAAACTTTCTCTAAACTTGGTTTTCCAACACTTTGGGAATAAAAAGATTAAACCCAAAGACTTCCTCAAACTCCAAAAGTTTGAAACCAAATCCGTCTTAGTTGTCATTTTTGAACAAATAAGAACTACTCTTTAGCCAATGCTAAACACTTTGGTTTCTATTTCAGAAAACCAAACCAAGTTTCAAACTTACAAGCAATTAAAAAATTCCTAATCAAATTACAAGCAGTGTAAAAAATTGCTACAACAATGATTATGTAATAACCCCGACTTGTAATTAGCTACTAATCAGTGATTAAAGATGCTAATTGAGTGGATCAAATGAATTATGGGATTAATATGTAAATTGCATGATATTTGGCCTTCTATCTATTACTTATAGAATATCTGTTTGGAATTCCACTTTAATATGTAAATTGAAAGCCTTATCGGCATCCGAAACCGAATTTGACTACACCGATATGTTATTTGGAATTTTTAGAACCATATGGCAAGTTTTATTAAAAATTGATTCAGAACGATTAATTAGGTTGTGTTTGGTTAGCCTAATGTGCCAATTAATGCATTATATCATCATGACTATATATTTAACACATTTAGCTCTTTTCTCTCATTTCTTGAGTGCCAAAATCTGAGAATTCATCTTAGGGAGAGAGAGAGTGCACTTCTAGAGAGAGAAAGGTAGAAATTAAAGGTAGAAGTTGAAGGCTTTGCTTGAGTTCATCAATTTTGTGCAAGAATCTAGTTAATTCTAGACTATAGGTATGAATTCAACCCCTAAATTATGAATCTAAGTTATCAACATGAAGATTATGTATTCAAGGGTGTGTATTGAGCTTAGAAGGAAGATTTGAGTGGTAATTCATGCATGCATGTACATTTTCTTACAAATTGAGCATGATTTCCATGAATCCTCTCTTGTATGTTCGAAATTCATCTTCATTTGGGAAAATCATCAAGTTTCAAGTTGTTTTGTGGTGTTTGATCATGTTTTGGGAAGCTCAAGACCAAGAAAACCCATGCATGTTGTGTTCATGAACATTTATCATGTTTTAAGTTGAAATTGTGAGTTTTTAACAAACTCTTGGGCCATGATTTTATGAAATAATCTGTAATTCTTCATGTTTTACAAGTTTACTATGTTATCTCAAGTTTTGGGGCCCAAGAGATGTGTTTTGAAGGTTGGAATTCGAGTTTTGAGCTTGAAGGTGCAATCTGGAAATTCTAGAATTTGCATCTACGCTCGAGCGTGGGAGTTCACGCTCGAGCGACCACTCTGAGTGCGTGCACTCCGCTCGAGCGACCAAAAGTTCGCTCGAGCGTGAATTGCAAGCTCCCAGAAGTTTCATGTCTTTTACAGATCGCTCGAGCGAAGGAATGTGCGCTCGAGCGACCATTCACATTTTGCATGTCCGCTCGAGCGAGGAAAGCTACGCTCGAGCGTAGACCTTATTTTCAGAAATTTTGCCTAAGTGTTCCAAGGCATGTTTTGGCATTCTCATTGCATCTTAGGCATTCCTAAGCCTTAATTAAGCCATAGTAACGAGGTTATGGATTAGAAACACACTAAGAAAAGAATGTACTAAGTTCCGAGACTGCAAGTGTGTGTGTTTTAGGCAATGTGATAAGAAAGAATAAGAATCAATGTAATGAAAGCTAAGCCTTAATGGCCACTTGAAATGTGTAATGATAAGACATGCTTGTGTTATGTATTTTGTGGTTGTAGGTCAAGACTCGAGGGTTGACTGACCATTGCAGGAAACCACTGTGAGTAACGTTATTGTAAAGATACGTTCATATGAATTATGTTCTGAATGAAATATGATAAGTTCTGATTCCGGAAATGATATCTGTTTTCATGAACGAATATTCCATGTTTGAAATCTATTATGGCATCCATAGATAGTCCCAAGTCATGGGGGACGGCATGAAAATGCGGGTCCATGACATACAAGTAATTACGAGATCTCGTTAGCCACTCCATTGTGGTGATATGTGTTTAATCGGTATCCGGAACCGATTACTCTAGTCGGAAGACGTTCTGTGATGTGTTCTATAGGATGTACCATTATTATGTTCTGATATGAGAATGATTATGCTCTGGTCTGTTTTCTACTTATGATATATTCGGATTTCGTTCATTAACCCCTTTACCTTAATGTTATTCACTGGGTTTTAGCTCATTGTGTGTATATATATATATGTATAGGTGAGCATTCTGGAGCCCGAGCCTGAAGGCTTTTTGTCTGGACTTGTGTTCTGTTGTCAGCCAACCATTGTGCCTCACGTGGAGATTCCCGCAGTGTCATGTGTTCAAGTTCTGTTGGTTCTGTGTATATATATGACTTGATTTAATTCTGTTGGCTGTACTTAAGATACTTCAATGTGTGTGGGTATAATGTATGAATGACTATTGCATACTTATATAAAGTTTTAAATATTCTGTTCATATAAGTCAGCACAGCTCATTGGACAATTTTAATTATGCGTTTGCTTCCGCTAGCCTCTTAATTTTGCTAATCTGTTCAGAGGCCTTCGGTAATTTAAGGATTACTGGCCGGTTACGATGCTAAACCTATAGGGGCAGGTTTGCGTCATGACAGTTTAAGCAAATAAAATTTGCTTTTACATAATGGTAAAAAAATCATAACAAAATCTCAAGCAAAAATTGCTTCAAAATAAGACAAGTAAACCAATCCAATTGACAATTGTAAGTAGTTCAAAAATTCCTTTCCATTCGGATTTATATATATATTTCCATTCCGTTTCGCATAGGTATTCCTACAAGGAAAGTTAGTAGAAAACCACAACATAATACAAAGCAACTAATCTAAAAAAACTGTAACAGAATAAATTAATTTAATAGCCAAATTAAATAAAATTAAAATGCTAGACAAGTTATACAATTAAAAGTACAACTCCCAAATAAATGACAAACCTTATAACTCTAAAATTAAATTAAAAAATTAATAGTCAAGGGTTCTATAAAATTATTACAAATGTTACAAACCTTATACCTCCTAAATAATTAAAATTCTGGTCATGAGTTACAAATCAATTTAATTCAAGAGTTACATATAAACCTATAACTCTAAGCATTGAATTATTTAATAATTATCAGTTATGTATGAAATTAACACATAATAAATTTGAACATAATGCTAGCAATTCACATGTAAAATTGCAAATAATTCTAAAATCTAGAAAATAGGTAGCATGTCAAAAAATTGCAACACCCATAAGCATCCACATTATATGATAAAATTAAATGACATGCAAATCATGATAGGGAATTAACACAACATAATACACTAGAAATCATACAATAAGCATGTAACAAAAATTAAAAACTAGAACATTTTTTAACATGCAAATTGAATTATAAAATTATCAATTATGAGCATATAATTTTAGGAAGCAAGTGACATGTAAATAATTCTAGAAAATTAGAAGCAATTTAACATGCAAATTATATTGTAAAATTAGAACCATGCAAATGTAGTTTTGTTCCTAAACAGCAGCATGCAATTTGTGTATACAAATAAAACAGTGCGACTACATTGTACAAACATGAAATTGTTTTGATGGCACACAAAATAGATATATTCATTAATAAGAATGAACCTATACAAAATGGATTTATTCATTAATAAGAATGAACCTATACAAGAAGGCATGAAGATATTTGTATGTGCAAGCAATAAGTAGAATTATGAATCATGCAAATAATTTAAATAAAATCGTATAGTAGCCTTTCCATAAAACAGTGAGCAATTGTAAATAGTCTACAATCCTTATGAATTTATAATTGATCAATTTCAAGAAAACATGATAAGCAACAGTAGACTACTGATTGTTGGTTTTTTTTTTTTCTTCCCCAATACAATAAACCTTATATCATGCAATATAGGAACTCATAGAAACAACATAGCAGCATGCAAGCCAAATTGCTTTACAATCATGTTCAGTGATATACAAGAAACAGTAACCTTAATTAAACAAAAAATGAATCTGTGCAATAGAAGCAAATTTATGGGACATAAGGGCGACTTAGAATTTCTACGCATGATCCACATATGTGTTCAATTACATAAGACACAATTCCTATTCATGAAACAGTGAACAATCTTATAACAATGTACAATCTTAGGAAAAATAACTAATCCAATTACATATGAAATTATTTGTTCCAATTTCATGAAAAAATACTAATCGGTTTTAAGTTTGTTGTATAAATTGTGGGATCACATAGAAAAAATAAATCCATATTTCATATTTGCAATTATAGATTACAACCTCATACTAGAAATTACAAGTAGAAGAACAGAAACACATAAAATAAAATTGCAAAAGAAAGCAAACCGAAGCCTATACTAGACAATGTCCTTAAAACAGATTCGCCGCCTTACCGGTTAGGTGTTGGAGGTTGTTCTACGTCTGTCTCCCAGGATACGACTGTTGGACCAGCTATGCAATGCACCGACTGAATAGTTTCAGCGAATAAAACTTTACAGCACTCTTTCTCAGGAAGAATATAATATAAACTGAAGGAAACTTTTGACAGGAAGAGCAACACAATTTTTTAGTGTTGAAGAATGAAGGAGAGGGTCTCATTTTACACATATGGAGGGAGAGAGAAAAACGCTCTTGCAACAAATGCAAAAGATTTAATTTTGCAAAACTGCCAATTGATGGCAATTCAATCCATCATCATTATAGTTTGCAATACTCCCAATTGATGGCAATTCAATCCATCATCATTATAAAGGAGTTACACCCATTTTATACACATGTGTAATGTGTATAATTCTGTAACCACCTTTTCCAACACCTCTTTCATGAGGCCAACTTAATGTGTCAATTTCTCATTCAAATTTTAATGGTTTTTGGTCATTCTTTTTGTGGTGTAAAGATTTCTTTACAAAGAATCTAAACCCACTTTACTCCACCTCAATTAAGAATGGGCACCCACTTTAATAATGCATTAAAGTTACCAACAAATCATTCTTTTTCCAACCGTTTCTGACGCCGTCAAGCAAAGGAGGTTGGTAGAACTCATCAAGGCTTTTCGTGAGAGCACAGGTTAATGTTATGACTTCTAAATCGATACTGTTCAACTTGTGTTAGTTGAAGGACCCAACGAGAGAGCTTCGGAAACAGAGTTCATTGGTAAGACTGACAGAGGTCATAGAGTGTCATTTGCTAATCTCCTAGTCCCAGATCGGGATAATGATTATAATGGGAAGTGAAATCCAGGGTTAGAGACTATGTATAGAAGTTCGGATGTCAAATTCAACAAAAGCATCTCTATTTGGATAAGCCCTTGCTATAACTAAATTAAGCTCATTTTATGACAATGGTGCGGTTTGGTGCAACTTATTCTCAGCTAAAAGTTGATAATCAGAAAAAAGAAATTAAAAGTACTATTTTCCCAGCTTCTAAATAATCAGTTTTTCTTAGTTTATTTAAGTTATTTCTATCTAAAAAGTTATAAGCAGAAGCTATAACAAATAGCCTGACACATATTCCTAAATTAAAATAAGTTATAATCACCTCTATAAGCCACACCTAACACCTCCAATGCGGTAGGTGATGAAGCAATTGCTTGTGTAAAGAGAAACTGCAGTTGCTAAAGAGGTTCTTTTTATATGCTGACTGTTTAAAATTTTTGGCACTTGTGGGTCACCACTACCACCTTCGTGCCATTTTAGTGTCCTAATTTATGGAGAGAGGAACTCCAAAAATAGGATCAAAATAAGTTTGTTTGGTTTTGGTTTTTTAAAAAATATTTTTTAGAAAATTTTATTTTTTTATTTTTCATATTTTTTGTTTTTGATGAAATTTTTTAAATATTTTAAGCAATTTTTTTTTTCATTTTTAGATACACCTAACATAAATACACTTAAAAAGTAAAATATTTGTGAAAAAAATCTTTAAAAAATTCATTCAATACCAAAAATACAAAAAAAATATGAAAATTCAGTAATTTTTTTATATTTTTGTGTATTTATTATTCTTTTAAATATTTTTTCATAAATATTTTATTATTTAGATATATTTAAGTAAGGTGCATCTAAAAAAGTTTTTTAAAAAAAATTACTTAAAATTTAAAAATATTCACTAAAAATGAAAAAATACGAAAAATAAAAAACTCAATTTAAAAAAAAAAACTGCAATAAAACCAAACATACTTAATGATTTTTGACCAGGTGGTATAGCTCTTGTCGAAAAACATGTCTGAGACATAGAGGATACAACTCAAATAAGTGAGCTATTGCAAATTTGTTGATTACAAGCTACAATTCCATGTAGAGTTGAAATGCTTGATCATTGTTGATAAATCTTCTTCTTTTTGTTTTATTTTTAAAATTATATTTGTCGTTCATTTTTTTAAAAATAAATATGATTTAAACCTATAATTATTGATATCTAATCATCTTATTTTTTACATGAAATTTATTCTGAACATCTAGTGAACGGTTTATACTACCAAGATTGATCCTAAAATGAGTTTACCAAACCTAATCACTCTTTCAAATTATGATCAGTGGCGGAGCCACGTAGAGGAAAGGGGGATCACGTGCCCCCCTTGATTTTGGATTTTTTTTATTTTTTTTACCTATGTATAAAAACAAAATTTTAAACAAAAATAATATTTAGAATAAAATACCAATGGCATTTCTAAATTTATGAGAACAATAGTGATTGTTTTATTGAAAATAAAGAGACTACAACAAATTATATTTTTATGTATAAAAATTTTGTGAAAAAGTCTCAATATAAAGATAACATTTTTCATTATTGACATGTAAATATAATTAATCTCACTATATATATGTAAATGTTACTAGAATGTTAGTTATATTTACATGTGAAATTCACCCTTCATATATTGCTTCATTATTGGTTTGTGATATCATACGTCAATAATAACGTCATATCACTATTACATGAAATTTTTACTCAAATTTTGTAAAAAATTAATTTATCTTATCATTATAATAATTTCGACAATTTTATGTGCCTTGGACTTGCAAAATTTGACTAGATTCAACATAATGACTAGAATAGAGAGAGAGAGAGAAGGGGGAAAACCTCAGCAGTGCAATGTGTATATATATATATGCATGCTTGCATTCAGCGAGGAAATGAGGAAAAAGAAAATTCCTTGAGCAACAAAGTAGTAAGAGAAGAAGAAGAGTGGGAGATTAAGGAAGCTAAAATTTTCTACCATTTCAACATCCTATTATTAAGTAAGAAAACCCTCTCAACCCTCTCATTTTTTTTAATTGTTAAAATTTTCAGATTATATTCATATGATAAAATGACTAATTCATAGATAGAAATTTTCATATATATATGTATGTAAATTTTGTGATGTGTATATCAAATATTTGAAAATATTGATAGTCTTAAAGTCATGGTATTATTGTGAAAATAGGCTTGCATGTGTAGTTTATACCATTGAAGAGAGGACTGAAGAATTTATTTGGTCCTTGAATCTATCAAAAAATTTGTACGAATTTTTAGACAATTTTATACTCAAAATTTGAAGATGATTTCTCTACAAAGTTGTTTAGAATGATGTCTACTTCATCCATGAATTTTTGTAACAATTATGGAGTTTTGTACGAATTTATACAGAATTTTAACCAAGTCTGGAGTTATAGGCAGATTTTACTATGTGTTTGAAAAATCATTAAAAATTTTATATTAAACCAAATCTGGTAATTTCTAAACAAAAAATGAAATTTGAGAAGTCTAATTTCATAATAAATTTTTATATTATGGAATTGATTTATAAATTTAAGTATGGAATTAATTTAAGAAAATATGATAAATCTGTGTCATAAATTTTTTTGGAATTTTTCAAAATTATTTATAATTTATTTTTAGAAAATGCTTTATGAAAAATGACCATAACATATTTATTGAGTATTCTGTAGATTTATATGAATTTTAGAGTTGTATAAGTAATTTATTTATAATTTTAATTACGAGTTATGCATTCTAAAAATTCTGGTAGATTAAGGAGGAATCAAAAATTATCTTCTTCAATTATTTATTTGGACTAAAAAATTTAATATTGTGCTAGTCTAATCTTATAGATTAAAAATCCATGCATGTGTGTAATTATGATTTATTGGTATCTAAATTATTATTTTATACCATGGTTTAAATAAATTGTTTATTTAAGTTTTGTACAATTATTTATTATTGTGTGACATATGTAATATTTTATGTTGAAAATTTTAATGAGTTGGTATAACATTATTTGTAATTAAAAATTAAAATTATTTGTGATTAATATCAAAACTAACTGAAATGATTAACGGCATATACAAAGTTAACAACTGACGGTGAATACCAGTTGTTCAGGGTGAGTCTTGGTTTTAAATAGTTTACGAAATTAAGGGTTGACGGTTAATACCGGTTGTTCAGGGTGAGCCTTGGTTTTGAGAATTCTCACGTAAATTGTGTCGCAAAACCCCAAAATGGCACGGGACTTATTTGAACCATTTTTCAGTATTCGGTTTTGGAATAAGGGTGGATGTGCAGGTGGCACACAGGGAGGTTACGTACCCCTGGCAGACCGTTTCCTTGGGGCAGACCACAGATGCCACTACTTGGGTATATAACTCCGGACGTGGGCATCCCTGGTAGTTACGGTTGGTAACACTTGAATATTTGACCAATGGGGGGTTTCAAATTAACCGTTGCCATGCTTAGTGGTTAGTAAGAAAATCTCTTTGGTGAGATTTTGAGTGTCACCCAAACTATTAAAATTGTCGAAATTATTATAATGGTTGGTACATTTATCATGCTATTGAATTTTACTATTATTTTAATTGTCATGATTTGATTATTTTCTCTTAAAAAGAATGGTAGGTTGGTTCCGTTTTCTTACTGTCTTGCAAAACTCATGGCATATATTTTGTTGCCCTGGCGTTTCATGCCAGATTATGTCGAAGAAGGGACTGAGGCTGAATTTGGAGCTGCTGCTAATATTGAACCTTGGCTAACTTAAAGTCAAGACTCTATTGAAATAAAATTTTATTATCCTTGGTATTAGTAATCACGAATGTTACAAAGTTGTTATAATATTGTATGTGGACTCGTAATTTTGTTGTTAAGCTTTGACTATGTGAAAATCTAAATTTCCCCTAATTAGTTGTTAAAATCTTTATTTAGTAAGTTATTTGTTATTTAAATTTTATGATGTTCCAAAAGAAAATTTGGGGCGTCACATCTCCTCTCTTCTCTCTCTCTGTGTTCCCCATCGATTTTCTCTCTTTCTCTATTTCCTCTTCCTCTTCTCTCTTTCTTCTATCTTCCTCCCTCTTTTTCCTTCTCTCTTCTTCCTCTTCTCCTTCTTTTCTCCTTCTTTTTGTTTCAAAGAGAAAACAGACAAAAAAATCGAGATGGAAGAAGAAAAGAAGAAAAAAAAAAGGCCAAAACGACTCGTTTTGGCACCTCGAGCCATTCGAGCCAAAAGTTATTTGAGCTAGCTAGCGGGATTGTAAAAAGATATACACAATAAGCGTAGTATATATGATTTTCGGTCCAGTTTGTCTCATGTTTGAGATCAAGACAGTCCAGTCCAGTTCGGCCTATGTTTTGGTTTCATTTCGATAATCTAAACCATTCAATGTGTAGAGCTCGTCGAGTACTATATCTCTGTAAAAAATCACGTTAATCGAATATCGATAGCTATTTGATCAGATCAAATTTTTGTCAACCATTTATTTTTTCACCATCTATTTTTTAATACAAATCTAATCCGATCATATAGCTATCGATATTTGATCAACGTAATTTTTACAAAGATATAGTACTCGACAAGTTTTACATATTGAACGATTCGAATTATTGAAATGAGACCCAAAAATATGTCCATTGACCAAATTAAACGGTCCAATCTTGATCTCAAACATAAAACACTATTAAAAAAAATACATTTTGCGACCGTTACAAATAGTCGCAAATAATAAAAATACAGTCGCAAAAGACTTTTTACGACGACCCATGTGACGGCAAATAGGGGTCGCAAATGTGGGGGTGGCAAATACTTTTTGCGACCGCAAAACAGCAATCGCAAACTATTTGCGACCGCCTAACCTACTTATAGCAACTGATGTTTTGCCGTCACAAAAAAAAAAAAACCCTACAATGTATTAGCAGCCATCTTATTACCGTCGCAAATAGTTTTCAATGACATTTATAAATAGTGCATCGTTATGATTTATGATCTTTCCAAAAATCTGACTACGTTGAACAAGTCAAATCCAAGTGAATTTCTTTTTCTTTTCTTTTTTTTTGTAATTTCTTGTGCTTAAAACTCTAAATGTTCTTCAGAGTCGTTCAACTGGGCTAAAAAAAAAAAGTGTTGGATTAGAACAAAATAATTCTTGTTATAATCCAATTTACTCAGAAATGCTTTTCGCTGCCTCTGAAACTTCCCAAGCAGAAGATCGAACCTCAACAGTTTTCTTGCCTCTGAAACTTCCCAAGCAGAAGATCAAATCTCAACAGTTTTCTTTCTCTAGTCATCGACATTTTTTGGGCCTACGGAAACAAAAAGCAAAATGAATTGGAAAGTCTCAATATGAAATTTTTTCATAAAAAGGAAACAATGAGCAGGGCCAGTTGTCCAAAGAATTAAGGCCTAGTTAAAAAGATAACAGTAAAAGTAAAACAACGATTCAAAGGCTTCTCAAAGTCATCATATAAAGGAACACAACTCACCAAAGAAAAATTTAAATACATGTTAAAAGGGGTTGGCATTCTTGGTAAAAAATCCTCCTGGAAACATTAAGTTGAGGTGGCATGTTAGTACACTAAATTGGAGCAGCTAAATAAAATTTTATGGATGACATGCAGTTCCAAAAAAATTCAGATGAAAGTAAAACTAACAAGAGTGCAGAATTTTTCTAACCAGGGATAGGCAAATGACATATGGTAGTAGAAAGTAGAATAAAAACCAAAAAAAGCAAGAAAAAAAACATATATAACATAGAAAAATCAGGGAAACCACTAAACTTGCAAAGGTGCTATCACAAACAAGGATATATTTGATATAAAAACAAGCTTAGATGGAGGATCAAGGGCTTAACATTATGAGGACATGGCGAACAAAGCATTGACATATGTTTTCTTTTTAAGGATTTGGATCTCCCGAATAAGGCTTTTTATCGCATTTATAGGTCCGCATATCCAAGATACCTTCTACAATTTCAACTATTATCAGGAGTTTATTTGTTGATTATGGTGATGTTCTTATGAAACCACAATGGTTACTTGAACAAAATAATTTGAATACAAAACATGAGCAACATAGAAAGAAAAAAAAAAAAAAAACATGCTCTTACATGAATAACAAAATTTCTTTTAAGACAAAAAGTAAAAAGGCAAGCAGTTCCTTTTACAGTTTTGAATTCTTCATGATAACTATTTAATTGTTTAATGTAGCTAGAAGATGATACAATATCAAGCAAAGAAATTTTGTTTAACTAAAGGAACCAGCATAATGTTTAGTTGTTTCATGGTAAATATTGGAATCTTCTCCGTAATAAAAGCATATCAATATCATATGAAACTCATGTTCTATTGATCCATTAACAACTATTTGTATCCCCTAGATAAATTTAATCAATATTCAAAAAATCAACAACCAATTAAACAAAAGTTAGGAGTTGATGGCACCTTCATAGATTTATACACAGAAAGGTAAGGTACTGCACTAAAAAGAACTAAAGAATATCAGAGATGCATTACAAACTTAAGATTTCAAACTGAACTCAACTTCGAGGAGCAAAAACAATTAGAAGAAACATGCATCATTTCGAACAAGAATTGTTGGCTTGAATTCTCTTGTGCCCTTGTTAACACCCTCTTTACATTTGATAGAAAGCTGACCAGTGCCTTTATCTTTCCATGCATCATTATCTGCTGGATCACTTGACTGATATAATAACCACAAAAGTTGTCCCATTTCCAACTTCTCGATCTTGAAGCTCAGCCAAATGCTTTATTCTTCCATCTTTGCAGCAGGATGCTCAACATCTAGCATATTGAGTATTATAGCACCATCATTAGTAATTGTTACATCACCAATATCATCAACTAGCATCTTAAACACAAAATCGACAGATGAAGTGTCAAGCTTCATATATTTCATTTCATCAATTTGATCAAAAAAATAAAAACCTGAAAAATGTTACATTAATAACAAATTAATGGTCATGTGACACCTAAAATTTCCATATTAATGCAAGAGAATGTACTCTTTACCAAAATACCAAGTTACCCCACTTGCTAGTGAGATGGATAATAAAGCAAAAATGTTAAAAGATGCGTACTAGGTGATTAAATTATCCCATTACCATTATGGTGTAATCTTAATCAATTGCACAAAAGATCTACCTTTTCACTAAACTGACCCAGGGAAAAAAAATGTTTTAAGACTTTCAAAAACTCATTACCAATACTGGTAAGCTTAAAATATTGAAATAGCTGATCTAATAGTAAAAGTTGAACTGAAATTAAAAGTTTAAGGGAGAGATAGAGAGACAGAGAGAGTAACTCCACAAACTGTTAGAATCTGCAAATCCAAATTAGAAATAAAGAAAGAACATTCAAGCATACAGCACATAACCAGTCCTTACCCTTTCCAAATTTAAATTGGAGTTGCAAATTTTCAAAACCCTCTCCACTTCTTTACTGAAACCATAATGAAAATAAGTTTTACTCAAATCAATAAAAACTCTCATATGTTCACTCAAAATTCCTAAATGAAAATGAGTTCTACTCATTCTTTTACTCAAATCAAGAGTAATAATTTTACTCAAAATTTTGAAGGCCACTTTCAAATTTATTACTATGCTATTAAAAAGGTTTTTTACTTAAATTTGAATTAAAATTTGAACAAAGGCAGGTGATGGGGAACCTAAAAATAAAACTAGAAAATGAAAAGCAATTATGAATCCAATTTTCTAGAGAATCAGTTGCCTCCTCTTGAATTTCGCACAAAATATTAAGCCAAATGAAGATCAAATTCCAGAATTAACACCTATTTTTCCAATGATTCCTCCCTAGATCATGATAATAACAACCCAGAATGATATACATGTAGAGAGAGAGAGAGAGAGAGAGAGAGGTGGATTGATAATTTTCTACAGAAACATCTGTCTCCACTCAAATTTTGCACACTATTAAGCTAAATAAAACTCAAATTCTAGAAATAACACCTAACTTCTCAATGATTCCTTGCTAGATCATGTTAAGTAGAGATAAAGAGAGAGGTAGAGTGATAATTTCCTAGAGAAACTGCAGTTTTCGCTTTAATTTCACACATAATTAAGCTAAACAAAGCTCAAATTCCAGAAATAATACCCATCTTCCCAATGATTCCTCGCTAGTGTTAACAACAACCTAGAATACTATACATGTAGAGAGAGTAGAGAGAGACGACTGATAATTTTCTGAAAAATTCTACTATACACACCCTTTAAAGTGGCATACCACCTAGTTATGCTATTTACTTTCTTTGTTATGATTATTATTATTATTATTTTTAAGTTATGACAATATTTTAATTATAATATATGAGATTTTAGCTATGGTTTATGTGTTGTTTAATTATGATATATTTTTAGTTATAATGTAAAAAGTATGGTGTTATACTATTTTTTTTCTTTTTTCTACCCAGAGTTTCCCTAATTTTCTGGAGATACAGCAATCTTCGCACGGATTTTGCACCTAATTAAGCTAAATCAAACTCAAATTCTAGAATTACACCTATGTTCCCAATGATTCCTCCCTAGATCATGTCAACAACCATATATATGTACAGAGGGAGTAGATAGAGAGAGAGAGAGAGAGAGAGAGAGAGAGGTGAACTGGTATTATTTTAGAGAAACAGCTGTCTGCACTCAAATTTCACACATAATTAAGCTAAACAAAACTCAAATTCTAGAAATAACACCTACCTACCCAATCATTCCTCTCTAGATCATGTCAAAGCAACCTATAGCGATTCTGAATTTAAAGAGCTTGAATACAGGAGAGAGAGAGAGAGAGAGAGAGAGAGAGAGAAGCTACGCACCTTCGCTGGTTGATTTTGAGATCTACAACAAAGGTTCAAGTGAAAGAATTAACATAATAATCACAAGGAGAAAAGTAACTTTTTCCTTCACTAGAAGAAGAAAAATGAAGAATGATGAAGTTTGGGAATATTAAGTTTATGGTGCCCTTTTTCTTCTTGTCTCAAAACAATGATCAATTTCAATTGGTATGTAAAGTGAAGATAGCTATAGAATATTGTATTTAAGAAGCTTAATCATAAGGAGACAAATAGGCAAATGACCCCGAAGTATGAGCATTATACAAGAAAATGAATGTCTAGTACTTACTTCTTTTGATAGTCTCTCGATCTCAGATGTATAAAAATCAATTGCGTCTGCACTCTTCCCCGAAAGGCCAAGAAAACCAGTCTGTTTAATGAAAAACATTTTCCTAACAAGATGTTAGTATTTGTAATTAATGGTGAGATATAGCATGATGTAATTTCCTTCTAAATTTGGCATATTAACACCAGTTTCAAAATAATCAAATTTTCATAGTCATTGGAATACCTTCACAGAGGGACTTTTTGATTGATTTCTAGCATATTTGAGCTGATAATAGTCAAGCCAGTTCTGCTTACTTGACCAGGAAAAATGCTCCACAAGCTTACTAACTGATTCATCAAGGTCTGGTGGCACATTTCTGACAAGTACGTACATAAAAATGTGTAAATTCACAAATTAGTAAAAGACACAAAGTTAGTGACAACTTTAGATTGAAATACGAACTAACATTACCTATTATTATTACATCATGGCCTCGTTTGGGAAGTGATTTTTTGACTTTTTGGCTATTTAGCTATTTTAGTTTTTGTATTTGAGAAGATGGATTGGATTTTTTGTTTGATTGTTTATTGGAACATATGTTTGAAATGATGTGGGAAGGGCAATGACAATCTTTTGAGAGTTAACTACATGCCTTGCCTTTAGATAGTTTTGACAATTTTGTGTGAAAAAATGTGTTTCTAAATCAACATTATTGCCTTAAAAAAAGGATGCAAATCGACAGAAGGAAATGGATATAACTTAATCATAAAACTTCATGAAAGCCTAAAAAAAGATGAGTTAACCTGAAAGAAAATTTAATTACTTCCTATTCTAAGCTAAATGCTACATGCCATAGAGAAAAATTATTTATTAAATTAAAATATGCGAAGAAACTGTAAATTTATTTTTCCCTTCTCTCTCTCTCTCTCTCTCTCTCTCTCTCTCTCTCAATATTGTCTTGTTTCCACCAACAAAAAACAAACTAAAAACGATTAAATGTTTTCCATAAACTAAATAGAAGAGGCAATTCCCACAGAAAGCACTCAAGAGCAAATATAAAGATCAAAGTTCTATGGAGAGGATTCAGCATATTTATACCAAACCAAACCAATTCAACATATTTATGGCAAAAGAAAAAAGTAACTTAAAATATATAGCAAATTTAGCACAATCTTGCTTACCTATGTGATCTAGTTGGAATGTTCGAGATAGAAAGCTTATCTATGTTGCTGTAAGTTAAATTAGAATGCTCTAAAGTTCCATTGGTATAATTAACTGGCACCATGACTGTGAAAGCAATGAATGCAATAGGAACACAAATTTTAAGTCTACATTGGGAAAAAAGGAAACATGATCAGTCCAAGAAAGCAAAAGAAACTAGCATTCTCAAACTCATGAAATTATCAGAGAAAAAAAATTCAGATGTGAATTTCAAAAGAGTCTACCACATAGGACCAAAATCAATCCTCTATAGAACACTAAAGCAAAACAGAGGAGTCATAAAATCAACATCTCTATCAATCAAATATAACTCGAATCTTTTGAATATTTCATAGGTATATATATATTACTCAAATTTCAAATTCTACATGAACATGGATATCAGAATAACACAATTCGATTAACACAAAAAACAATTGAACAATACTAATTTCACATTAAAAAAAAAAGAAGAAAAGAAAATTTAGAAATTGACAAACTCAAATCCATCTAAAACAATTCCATAATCTTGAGCAATTAGATTCAATTTTCAAAATCCAATTCGCAAAAACCTCAATCAAATTCACCGGCACACATTTATATCAACAGCAACACAATCTTTGCCGACTAACATTTAAACTTCACACTACACAATCTGAGTCATACTTCATAGATACCCGTAAACATGTATGTATAGTTGAAAAGCCTAATCCACACTTCTCCTTAAAACTCAGGTATTAAGGAGAGGGAAACTAAAACCTTATAACTAACACAGATGTGGCAACTCCAACCGATGTGGAACATATTCTAACACACCCTCCTAGGCCACAACACACACTAGCTGGACAAATAGCCCACCAGTCATAGGCCCAACTGAGCTTTAATACCAAGTTGAAAAGCTTAACCCACACTTCTCCTTAAAACCCAGGTATTAAGGAGAGGGAAACTAAAGCCTTATAACTAGCACAGATGAGACAACTACAAGCGATGTGGGACACATTCCAACATGTATTGGCGCAGAGAGAGCGGGAGATTGGAGAGAGATAGAAATTGGGAGAGAGAGAGAGATTCATACCGCTGAATATCTCAGACGACAATGACGAGTGAGAGAACGAGAGAGCAGAGTTATACAAGTCTGTGATGTGTGTGAGAGAGAGAACGATTAGTGTTTGAATTTTTCTAAAACTATGACAAATACAAGGAATACGAATAAAAGGATAAAATAAATATTAATTTTTTTTTAAAAAAATGAATAAATTAGTTATTTATGACTAATAATCAAATAGTCGCAATTATATAATCAGCAATGGTGGAGGGTCTTAATTTTTGTGGCTCAAATGGTTCGAATTTGTCAAAACGACGTCGTTTTGAGTACAAAACAACATTAAAATTATTAAAATGATGTCGTTTTAACAATTTTAAACCATTTAAACTACAAAAATTAAGACCCCTAAACATTATTCTTATATAATAAGGAAAAGATTACTTTTCTAATAGTGAAACAAGCTTACCTATGATTCTATACTTGTGGACAAATACGATAGGGTCTGTAAATGCAACTTGATGGAAGTTGTGACAAGTTTGAGACACTTTTTGCGTAGATGATGGGAAAGAAGAAAGGACAGTGGTGGAGTGAGGAAGTCAGGCAGCGGAGGCAATGGTGTTTTGATTCAATTCAACAAAAGCACGTGGGTAGGTAGGAAGGTACTACCACTTACTAGTACTTGAGCAGCAAAGTATAGTAGAGCTTTGAACAACGTTATAGACTTATAGGGGGGTGGTGAGTAATTAGTGATGAAGAAGAATGAAAAAGACAGGACCAAATGGTTTTTGCATTCATTTCCAGAATTTCTCGATCAGACAAAGACACAGACACAGACACAGAAAAGAAAGAATACTTGCTGACGATTTCATTCGATGCTGGAAAATAAAGAGTGTGTCTAGTTTGGTTTTTATTCGATGTTGGAAAATAAAGGGTGTCTAGTTTGGTTTTAGAAAAAATTTTGGAGAAGAAATTTTTTTAATTTATTTAGTTGTATATTTTGAAAATAGTTTTAGAATATCAAAATTTGAAATGATTTGATATTTTATTGTAATTGAGTAGATGTGTGTGAGAGAAAAAATGATTAAGAATGAGAGAGGAGAAAAAAAAAAGAAGTAATTGATTAATGTGTAAGAGATAGAAAGTGATTTTAAGAAAAAAATTCAAAAAATTTCTAACCAAACAAAATTTTGAAATTTTTTTTTTCAAAAATTGTGTTTTGAGAATTAAACTAAATAAGGCAGTGTGTTTAGTTTTAATTTTTTGAATTCAATTCTTATTTTTTATTTTTTATTTTATTTTTTAATAAGTATTTTAAAAATTTTAAAATTTTTTTATATTTTTTTAGATCACCTTACTTAGATATATTTAAATAGTAAAATATTTGCGAAAAAATATTTTAAAAAATTAATAAATACAAAAAAAATACAAAAAATATATACTAAATTTTTATTTTTATTTTTATTTTTATTTTTATTTTTTATATTTTTTGGTATTTAGTGTATTTTTTAAAGATTTTTTTTCACAAATACTATATTTTTTAAGTGTATTTATGTTAGGTGTGTCTAAAAATTAAAAAAAAATGTTTAAAATATTAAACAAATTCATTGAAACATTAAAATATGAAAATAAAAAGTAAAATTTTCTGAAAACTAGAACCAAACAAGCTAAATAAGTTTCAAAATATTAGTTATTTATTCTATTTTTTATTATCCTAAAATATTACTTCCTTTTCAAAAATTAAGAATTAAAATAATATAAATTTTATATTTTATCATTCTTTTAAATTTATTAACAACACAAAAAATATAATTATACAATTAATATTCGCAAAAATCTGTATTATCAAAGGATAATTTTGAAATTTTAATATTTTTAAAGAGCAATAATTACTATCAAAAAAAGTTGAATTTCCTAAAATAAACTATTATTTTGGGACGGAAGGAGTACTCCGTTTGATTTAGTTTTTGAAAAAAGTTTTGAGTTGTATTTTGAAAAAAATTTGTTGGAAAAAAATTTAAAAATTGAAAATTTGTTTAATTATGAGTTTAGAAAATAATTTTGGAATGATTCGTAATATATATATTTTTTTTGTAGTTGAACAGATGGATGTAAGAGAAAATTTAATTGATTGATTGGTAGAATATGAGAGAAAAGATAAGAAAGAAAACATAATTGATTTATTCATTAATAAATAAATAAAAAGAAAAGGAAAGAGGAGAGAAAAAAATATATTTTTCAAAGAGTTTTAAAAATTAGTACTACTTTTTAATTTTTTAATCTAAATGTTAATTTAAAAACTAAAATCAAACGGTACCAAAGAATTCATCATTGCTATCTTCACTTTTATACTACTACTCTGTTTCGTTTTAGAGTTTTTAAAAAATCATTTTTGAATTTGTAATTTTTAGTTTTAATTATTTTTTAATATTTTAATATTTTTTTTTTATTTATATCTATTTAATCTGTATAGTTTAAAAAGTATTAAATTTTTAACAATTAAAAAAATAAAATGAAAAAAATAGGACTTTTTTTTTGTATTTATTGAATTTTGTAAAAAAAAATCACAAATATTTTACTTTCTCTTAGTTAAATAGATGTATCTAAAAATAAATAAATAATAATTGATCAAAATATTAAACAAAAACGAATTAAAAACTCAAAATCTCCTAACCAAACAAAATTACTACTGCTTATAAATGTAGACAGAGATTAAAATATTAATAAATAAATAACTATCAGCAGGATTTATAGACCGAATTTATTTACTCATAATTTTTTAGTATCCTTTTAAGGGGAAATTATCAGAAAGTCCTATGTTCCAAACTGTTACTCTTTATAGTCCCACATTGAATCTTTTGGATTGGCAAGTCCTATTTTGCACATTTGGTAGACAACCAAGTCCCGTTTCAAATTATGTGAGGTGTGGGTAGACGGATTTGCCCTTTTTTGTTATTGGCATGTACGTGTATTGTGGGATTGAGTGAATATTTTGTGGGATACGTTGCTCTGTCACGTTTGGTAAGTTGGATCCTATGTTTTGGGGGTTGACAAATTCGTGGGTCGGGTTGAAGGATTATTGTGAGTTAGCAAAGTAGGGTTTCGTTGTTCTCTTGCTGGTGATGAGAGATGCTGCAGTCGTCAACATTGCTTATCGTTGCAGGTACGTAATACGTTTATATGTTTTTGATAGTTAACATGTCATTTCCCTGCAGAGGACGTGTGTCCATGATCACGTTTGTACGTCCTTCACAGTGTCACGGGGGTTCTGCTTATGTTGTCATCGTGGGTTCGGGGAGGGGGGGGTTGTTATTGTGTGGCCATAAACATGTGTTATTTATGGGGTGATGTATCTACCTATGTTTTTTCCCCTTCCCCCACCGTCTGTGCGGGTGGGGGATTCAGTTTTATTAAGTTCATTAGTGTATCGATTTTGTTTGGTACATTTTTTGTTTTTTTTTACATGTATAACATGTGTTTCACCCATGTTAGTGTCTGTGCTCGTAGGTATGGAAGGGAGGTTGATGTTGCTGTGTTCTTATCGGAACATTAACGCAGCATACAGTTTGCGGGATCATGGCACGTTTGCCGAATTAGTCGATTTTCGATGTTCCAAGTTCAGCGGGATAGGTCCCCATAATGTGGGATTATCGTACAAGATTCCAGGTTTAAACAGTTTTACTTTACAAGATGATGTGGATTTGCAAAACCTTGTTAGTCTTGCCCGATTGTTCAGGTTGGAACACGTTTGTGTGTTGGTTGATCAGCATGGAAGGTTGGATAGCGTACGTGCGTGTAGCGAACAACATAATATGCAACCCAACCTGGTGTCCGGAATAATCGTTAATGACTAAGGAGAAACTGATGACGAGGTTGATTTGTTGCCTGATTTCTGCCCGCACAATAATAAAGTATTACTGACTGAATCGTGGGTGCGGAGGTTAACCCACGTCGGGTAATGCTTTGAGGGGGGTGCACACGAATTTCGAACGGTTTTGTGCAAGTATGCCGTCGAGTTTGGGTTCAATTTCAGGTATGTTAAGAACGATTCCGTACGGGTAACAACAGTGTGCTCCATGGTAGAGGATAAGGGATGCACGTGGTCTGTACATGCTCAGGTGTTGAAAGCGAATCAATTTTTCTACTTCGCAAATGGAACAGTGTACATAGTTGCGGTGTATCCGTCCAGACATCAAATAATCCAAGGGTTGGATCTGATATGGTTGCTGATATTATGGCAGCTCGTGTTCGGGACAGACCACTCACACGTCCAACTGATGTCATCTTAGATTTGAAAGATGATTATGGATTGGACGTCAACTACCGGGTTGCGTAGTTAGGGGTTGAGAAGGCAATGGGGGAATTGTTTGGCGCCCATTCCGTATCATTCGACCAATTGTGTTGGTATCGTGAAGCCGTCATGCAATACAATCCTGGGAGTTATGTTGACATCGATTACGATGAACACAACTACCGGTTCCGCCGTTTTTTTATTTCATTCAAAGCATGCATTGATGGGTTTCGTCATTGTCGTCCATTACTTTTCCTGGACGGAACCTTCTTGAAAGGCAGGTTCAAAGGGTTTTTGCTAGCTGCCACTGCGAAGACGGTAATCAAGGTGTGTCCCATTTCATTTAAAAACATTATGCTCAGTTACTTCTGTAGTCCTATTTCCATTTGAATGTCCGACCAAGTTCAATTTGTGATACACCCACTTATTTTCCATATGCCGGAACCAAAGCATTGTATGTTATGGTTGTTATATTATACACGCTGATCATGTTGTCATCATTACAATAGGGTTGTTCCCGCTTGCTTATGCCATTGTGGACTCTGAAAACAACACGAATTGGGATTGGTTCTTACAACATCTTGCCAACGTGGTACCAGTGATAGGACACTCACGTTTGTGTCTGATCGAAACGTGGGACTCATGGAAGCAATGCCTACATTTTTCCCCACATCTCACCATGCATTCTGCCTCTAACATTTACAAAGAAATCTGCGGGACAAACTACGATATGTGAACAGCATGCATCGGATTGGGCTTGTCAGCAAATTACGTCAGTATGCATACGCACCCACCATAACAACATTTAATTAAAAGGCCGACGAATTTCAACAATCTGGAAAAGCCATTGCTACGAAATTCCTTGCAGATGCACATCCACAACACTAGGCGAACGCATTTTTTAGGTACGAATATATCCGTTACGCAACGTAAATATGAACATACCCAACAACAAACGAGCATGCTTTATTGTTTAATTTTTTTTCCCCTTGGGTTTTGCAGAGGTAGACGATACGGCGAAATGAGCTCCAACACCGCCGAGTCATTCAACCCTTGGATTCGCGAAGCCGGAATCTACCAATCACCAGAATGGTTGGCAGCATCAGAAGATATGACCAGATGGCGAAGCGGAGGGTGTCGGCCCACACATGACTGGCGCAATTTGTCCCAAATGGAATCCCCGCTGGAAGAAGCTTACAAACAAAAGTCGGTCATGGAAAGTTAGTCAGGCGACTAACGACGTGTACGAGGTCTATTCATACCCATCTGTTATGGTAGACATCGACAGGCGTACATGTTCATGTTTCCGGTGGCAAATAAATGAGTTTCCATGTGCGTATGTGTCACGACCCAAACCCGCCCCTATGGGTTTAACACCGTAACCGGCCAGTAATCCGAGATTACCGAAGGCCTGCTTAACAGTAATACAGTATAACAGAGTACAGGGGCATGGCGGAAGCCAATACAGTAATAAACAATGTCCAATGAGCTGTGACAGTCTGTATGCCAAGAAGATTTTTCATACATTCACATATATATATACGGTACAGAATAGTATGCAAACATTTACAAACATTTAGAACAGGGATCAAGTCCCTATTACCAGTACAGTGCAGTCTATACAGTAAACAAAACAGTGCAGGAGGGGGAAAACTAAACACCCATAGCCTAAGCTTGGCAGGCTTGGAACCTCGCAGAGAGGCACATTGGTTGGCTTGACAAAACTGGGAATCTACTCCGACGCTTCTAGCTTTGATCCGGTGCCTGACCACCTACATATATATATGAGCAGTGAGCTAAAGCCCAGTGAATAACATAATGCGTAAAGAGGTTTAGAATGAATGTCCTTACAGTAATGAAAACAGTTCAATTCATTCAGTATATCAGTTGTGTAGTACAGTAAACGGTCATATGTGTACATCCATTAGCATAACAGTAACAGTAGGTCTAAAGACCGAACAGTAATGATGGCCATCAATCAGTAAACTAGTGGTTCCAACGAGGGAACCGACAGAGATCTCTGTAACAGTACAGTAAACAGTAGGTGCTAAGGATGCCACAGTACAGTTCAGAAATAAAGGACATACATTCATTCAGTAATCATTATCAGTTCAGTAAACAGTTCAATTCAGTGTTCAGAAAATAATCATTTTGAACATATCTTTACACAATTGTTACTCACAGAGTTCTGGGCTACAGTAAACTAGAGCGTTCTCCTCGGAAAGCCAACCCTACACAGTTTACAGATTGAACACAACACTAAGCTAACGTTGGGAAAGATAATAACTTAATCCCTAATTTGCCTCGGTGTGTTCTACATCTATATCCTCTTTAAATGCCTTAAATATGCCCTAGGAATGCCTAGGATGGAAAGAGGATGCAAAGATGCACTTTTGAACACTTCACAAAATTTTCAGAAAACAGGGGTCTCGCTCGAGCGTGGCTTTCTACGCTCGAGCGGACATGCAGACAAAGGAGCTCCGCTCGAGCGTCACTTCCTTCGCTCGAGCGGACTGTGTGCTACAGTAAAAATGCTGGATGCTCCAATTTTACGCTCGATAGACGCTCGACCCTCGCTCGAGCGTAAGACACAAGTCCTCGCTCGAGCGTGAGTTTCCTCGCTCGAGCGGACTGTGAACACATGCAAAGTACTGGATGCTCGCATTACCCGCTCGAGCGTAACTTTTCCCGCTCGAGCGGAAGGCAGAATCACAGAGTGTACGCTCGAGCGTGGACTTCCTCGCTCGAGCGTAGGCCCAAATTCTGGAAATTCTAGATTTGAGTCCCAAGCTCAAAATCAAGTTTAAAAGCCAATTTTTTCCTCTTGGGCTAAAACCTGGAAAAACACTTGTAAACATATAACATTATGTATTTCAAGATCAATTTGGTAAATCAAAGCCCAAGGGTGTTTAATTAAACTCATTTCAAACCAATTTTCAAGAACAATCTCCACTATACATGCAAGACTTTAAATCAATTCAAGGCTTCAAAACATGCTCTAATGAGCTCATTCTTTTCAAAACAAGTTGAAAACATGGACTTAAGCTTAATTATGAACATGCATGTGACAATTTGCCATGAAATCAACTCAAAATTCATCAATACACACATGCATACATGAATTCTAACATGATCCACATGCATGAATTAAAACATGACTTAGCTCTCTAAAGGCTCAAGAATCATGCATGGACAAGCTAAAACATAACAATGAGAAGATGAAATCCTTACCTAGGTCCTCAATTACAAGGTTTAGGAGCTCAATTGGCAACTACACTTCAATTTCCTTCAATTTCCAAACCAAATCAAGCCAAATGAGATGAAGACTAACTCTCTCCCTTATCTCTCTCTCTAGATTCGGTGGTGAGGCAACAAATGGCCTGATGAAATGTTCTTTGGTGATCAAGTGTAAGGCACAAAAGTATATGCAAGATAATGGGCCACTAAGTGGCAAAATTGTAATTAATGCATCTCATGTAATTTAGCTTATTTTAATCCGATTTAATCGTACCAAATCACATTTTAATTAAATACACCACAAAATCACATAAATTCTACTAATCATGGAACATCAATCAATTTTGGATTCGGCCGCCGATAAGGCCTTCAATTCACAGTTTAAACACAGAAAACTGAACAGATAATTAAACACTCAAACAGATAAGAATGCAATATAACACATATAAACCCAGTCAATTCAGTTCTAGTTTCCAGTCAGTCAGTTCAGTAATTCAATCAGTTCATTTACTTTCCATAATCGATCTTAATTTAACAGTAATCGGTATTAATCAGTGATTAGTAACGAGGGTTATTACAGTATGCTATTGTTGCAATGCGAAAAAGCGGGAGAAACCTTGACGACATAGTCGTACCTTGGTACCATGTGTTCGAATACCGTTTGACGTATACGCCCACCATCTACCCAATACCAACAGTTGAAAAACCACCATTCGACCCCACCGACTACGTCATTTATCCACCGAACGTCAAATGTTCGCGCCGGGAGGCTGAAGAAGAAGAGAATACCGTCTAAAAGTGAGAATGTGCAACAAATACGGTTTGGGAGGTGTGGTCGTATGGGGAACCACAACAAGAAGACCTGCAAGGAACCTATTTAGACGTAATCCAAATACGTCGATATCCCAATTTATATTACTACGTTTTAAGTTGGTTGTGTACTTCGTGCATACCATTAAATAAGAATGTGTTAATCACATACAGTTCAGTATTTAAATAAGTTATTATATCAATGTTTTTGTTTGCCTATAAGTACAATTGGCTTAGAAATTTTGTTATGTTCTATCCGTTATGCAAATATTGCGTACCTTTGCTTAAGTCGTATTTTAATTTTATCATAGTTTTGTTTTGACCACATGAATGCTTATTGTGGCTACATGTACTATGCATGTACGTTCAATACAGCTATTCGTGCACTCTGTTAGTTTACTTACGAATAACTGTACACAGAAAGACAACATAATGAAACTCATGGAAAACCGCCTTCATTTAAAGTTAACGACTTTGTCTCACATCATTTACCACATACCAACACTCACAACAATTACACTGTGACATGTAACTGCACACATACAATACACACCTCGCACCTCAACCAATTACACTGCCAAATTCTGCCTTCATAATGTGTTACGCACGAGTGTTCATACACTGTTAGACACTCGCAGCACACTCAACTTTGTGTATCGTACATGAACCGCCATAATGCAAAAACAAACAACTGTGTACCTTACATACAATGTATGTCCCACATAAAAATACTGCCTCCCTAACCTTACTTAACAGTTACTAAAACACCCGTTTACACCACACTCCCCCACGTCCACATCATTACCATCTCAAAAAATTCATTACAATTTACCAACCACATACTGAATGTCGTACTACATACACACTGACACACATAACAGCCTTCCACATCACACTAATACACTGTCATATATATTGTTCACCCCTGTAATACATACACACCGAACTGTTGTTTATGCACCACAATGGACTGAAATGTATGCCTTATTTTAAGTAGTAAACCAATGTCATTCTGAGTGGGTTGACACATTTTCCATCAACCAGTAACATTAGACACAAATGAATGTCCCAATGCATAACTCAGGGAAAACAACCAAACAACATACTTGCGAACAACCACGTCGGTCATCACAATACGCATACATTTCAAAGCTTTGCAACCAAAACAAATCATAATATTTTCCAAAAAATAAGCCAGCTAACTGCAATGAAAATGTTGTACACGCACGTGACGCGTTAATTCAAGACAAACCATCCAACACACTAACCTAACAATCTGAACAAACCATAATATGTGCTAATAATATAATGGGCATAACAAAAAAGGTAAATATTTGCGCATCATAGCGTACACAATCTGAAAACCCATATTCGATGCTAATATTATAACCAGATATTCATATGTGCACCCCTACACACCCTCAACGTTACCCACAACGCGTTAGATGTGCGTACCCTCAATCAGTCCAAATCGTTCTTCAATCCACGCAGCGGGTCATTCACAAAAGACTTCACCATGATTGCCCGCAACACACTGCAGTTGCCCCTATGCAGCGATCTCCTAACATCCACATAGCACACATACTGGCGCATCACAGCGCACACAATGATAGCACAATCAAGCCTGTCCAATAATATCACATCGCATGTTATTAATGTCCTAAGTATAAATAAAGACAATTCATGTTCTGTACCAGGTTATGTCGTTGGGAAAATAAAAACGTGCTTACAATTCGGGACGTTGTTGGGGACAGTCCACCACTGATTCTAACGACAGATCATACTCTTGAGTATCAATCGAGTCATTTCCCATGGTCTGCCTCTGCACCTCTGACACAATGTTTTTCTACAACAATGCATACATACGTCAGCCAACACAGTTTTCATGTGGACACACACTCACATACATTTTAACATGTACAAATCTTACCAGGGAAAGTGCCTCTATGTAGTGTACGTCCACAATTCCGCTCCTCGTCCTCATCGAGTTAAAATGTTTCCAATTCCCATTTTCAGTGTCGTACACAACCAGCATCCAGTGTGAGTCTTTGCAAAGTGGGAAATGTACGTAACGGAAGAGCTTTGCTACATGCAGGTTGTCCAGTACATACCTATTCCTTGACTGTACGTTGTTGTTCTTTATCATGTCCTGCATCACCATGCAAACAAGTTACACATTATGACATCCCATAACCAAACATAACATTTACACCAGCCACAAACTCTAGACATATACTACTGAAGAAATAAGATTTGTGTGCAGCATCAACGCCCTCATTTATCCTCTCCTGCTCAGCATTTAGCAGCACAGCATATGCATTGATCACCTGTGACATTTTTACATGTTGGATTCTTGCATGGTTGGGGAAAAAAAAAACAAAACCAAAAAACACATTGCATAAATACCCATTTACGCGACTTACATTCCCCCGTATCTCAGATTGGCGCACAAGTGATTTCACATCGGTAAAATACACAGTAACACCATGACCATGCCCGTTCTACATCATAGCCCTACATACAATCTACAACACACGTCATCCAACTAACATATGGCAGTAGTAACGCTAAACCTAAACACTTTGTTTGTATATACCTATCACCATCTCTGTTATATGCGTCGATGATCTTCTTTTTCTCCGCAGCTGTCATCATTTTCCACACGGCGTGTCTATTGTTAATGTCAAATCCTGACTTCTTCTTTGCTTGTACGTCAACATCATCCACATCAATTACATCCGTGCACCTACCATTTTTGGCATTGCAGTCTACATTACTCGTGATTGAAGGAACATGCACCACGTTCGATTTGCTCGCCTGCCCACTTACACCCAGGCACTCAACCCCTGTCAGTGTTAACCCCTTTCTCACTTTGCATTTTACATCTTGCACAAACGATTTTTCCCCAACATTCAACCTACCACCTTCTGTCATGTTTGGACTAATAACCACCACCTTTGTTCCAGCCATTACACCATGCTGCATTTCACTGATACCGTTTGTTTGTTTCCTTACCGGCGTGACATCCCAAAGCGGAACTGCATCCCCAGTTACTGAAAACACTCTGTTAGGGTGGTATTGTTTGTTAGGTCTGTAACTTGTTCGTTCCCACTCAACCCATATTTCACACCTTCTCCATTCATGTCTACACCACGAAATGCTTGTGTCACGTCATGCACTTCGCGCTTAGCAAGTTGCTCCTCCAAAACATTGACTGCCCTTTGCAATTCAACATTTTCAGTGGTGAGTTTCTTCACCTCGTCGTCCTTAGTTTGCATCAAGCTACCAAATCTACAAGATACAACGTTTACACCTCATTCACCTATCTCAGTCTGTCCACTTCTGCACGTAACTCTAAAATCACAATGTCTTTCTCGTTGATTTCCACTTCAAACTTCGCAATCTTCTCTGTAGTGTGGCAAACATGTGGCCCAACGTCCATTACGTGCTTCCCTGCGTTTCGTGAAACATTTCTGCTTGGTGTCCGAAAATGGACCGAAGTTGAACCCCGTTCCACATTTCTACCATAAATTCCTCTGTCCCCACCCATCACATTACCTTCCACACCCATATCAACAAAATTATCCTCATGCACACTACCACCGAATTCCTCAATTGCATTTCCCGCACTCCTAGCGCAGTTTACCCCATTCACCTCCAAAATCTTAACCTCATGGTCTTTAGTAATCAATCGTCCAGCTGTCACCTGTAAACATAACATAAAAAATGCATGAACAATTGTCAAACGATGTCCCGTATACTTGTACACAAAATACCATTATGGTATGTATCATACAATCATAACTACCATTTACTATTACCTCAAAATCCACATGCCCTGATAGATTGACCCCACGTGCAGCTGTTACTAATGTAGCAACATCCCACTTGAGAAACCTGGGAAATGCGACTGCAGATACGGGCGATATGATCGTTGAATGTTCACACAGCCAATATTGTACCCCACGTCACACACAATAAGTAATAACGTCCAAATTTGCTGCATGACTACACCACATATAACATAAATAAATCACTTGCAATTAATGGCACAACCAACAAATAAATTACAAGCAAGTGTATCATCAATGCGACGACACATCCGGTGACTTTTTCAGGTGTTTGATAGAATTCCCTCACCGAACTCATCAACGAGCTATGAATTGCACCCGTCCAATCGTACATTTTCATTGTATCCAAACTATCCACATATCGAATTAGCGCCCAGCTGATTGTTTCCCCAGAATTTGAGAAGAATAATTTCCCACAAGCATATAAGCATAGCAACTTCGCGGTGTCTTCCACATCACGAGCAGAACTGCCCTCCGCAGCTTCGACTAGTAGGGTCCGTATCAGTTTCGAGGTTATGCGACTAGTGTTAAGACACCTACGTTGTACAAAGTCGGACGGTGGCTTAGGTCGGGGGGTCAAATCAAGGCAATCAAACCCACATTGGATCCCAAATATTAACTTGATGTCATCATTGCTTACGCACACGCTTTTTCCTCCAACGCGAAACGTCCCATCCCGTGCATTGTACGCCCGGATGATATTTATCACCAAGTCGTCCCCTTTGCGGAACTCCGCGTGGTCAAGTTGATTTATCAAAATTGCTTCAAACATCAACCAGAACGGTGCTTTTTTAAGGTGAACAAGGTGTTCATCTCGCAGATTCAGCGTGTACACCAACTTCACAATGCCTGCAATGTTCGACCAGTAGTTGAGCCTCATACGGTTACACTTCGGTGTGGCACTTGGACGATTAACAATTTTTGTCTGTTTGAACAGGATCTGTCCTTGCCTACATATCCCAAGTTCGTTTGCCATTGTTTTGCTGGCTACATCTTGACGTTTACGGTCACATGAACGCGTCCATGGACTGTTTGTCCTCCTAACCCCTGCATTTCGAACATCAAATCAAATATCAGTTTCGTAAGTGTAACGTTCCAAACACAATGTCTTGGAAACTACATTACAATATTATAACATGTCAACACCATATGTTACAATGTAAATGTATGCACAACAACACACACACGGTTTACAACAAAAAGACTCTTCACAGTAAGTGAACTTATTAAAACACAACATTGGAGTAACCACGTCCCACCAATAACAAGAACAAAATTAAGATATTGTCACATAACATTTTATATTAAAGTTTGACTTTTTAATGTACGCAAAGTACATATCACACAGTTTTAATGGAATGGATATACCAACATCCACCCAACGTAACACACCGTAATTTAAAGATGCCCACATGCAAATCATGGTGGAACCCCACAAAAATGTGCCTTTCACATCAATATGAATTTAGATGCGTGACAACACTCACGTACCGTTCCGCCCGACGTAACATTGAGAGCCACACAAAGCTGTAGATAGATGCCCCACAAACATCTCATAGACAAGTTGGCATTTTAATGTTGACCACATCAAACTACATGGATGCCCCACAAATACACACACTACATTATTAACACACCCCACCACACTCTGCGTTTAATGGGAAATTCAGTTGGTCTCCATGTAAGCGACACCACACACCAACCCACCAAAACAACCACGCACTACAACCTACTGATTCGACCAACATAATAAGCACTAACACACGTCATACGCAACCAATATAAACAAACACAACGGTGGAATCCAGTAATCGTCGATGAGTGTGAATAAGTTTTGTAAACAAGAAACGAATCATAAATTCTGTAAACAAAATCAGGTAATTACGTTTACTAGTCATCGTTGACGAGTGTGAATAAAATATTCCTCCAACGTGATCTTCCCACCACTCTTTAGGGTTTATCCCAAACCAAAACTGCAGAAACACCACAGGGAATGCAGATGCAACGTTTTGAATCACCAAAATCTTTGGAAAGCCACACCAAATCTCTACCGTGGGAACCGATTGACGAAATTTGAATTTTGAACCACCGATTCTCACCCCTTAATTTTAGGGCAAGATTCATTTACATACCAATTAGGTGGTGTTTCCAATTTGGGGATTTCAAACGTTAACGGGCCGGGGCACCGTGGGTCTCATTCCTATATTTTAAAGTCTCTCAACATGCCACCCAACCACATTCATCCGTTACATTAACACTGTCAAACCCCCATACGATTTATACTCAATGGCATTATAGTCATTCAATGTACATGAGGACCAAGTGGTGCATAAGAAAACATTTGAGACCATCCAGACCATAAGTTCAAAAAAGGGGATTTACCTGTCAATTCCCCCTTTTTTAATGTATTTGTTCAGCCTTTTAATAATGAATATTTTTTGTCTACAACTCGAGTTAAATTTAGACAACTTCTTAATTCAATTCGCCTCAGCCCCAACCCTTCACATGGAGCTATTTTATATTTTATCAAATATTATATCAAAAAAAATATTAATTAATACTATTAAAAGATATTAAATATATATATTTTTTAGATAATATTATATGCATAAATTAATGTACCAATATTATTATAATATTATTATTTTAAAATTATGACTCCATCTATTATACTCCATCCGTCCCAAAATATTAGTCCTTTTTGGGGAATCCAACTTTTTTTGGTAGTACAATTATTGTACTTTAAAAAAGTTGATTTTCCAAAATTATCCTTTGATAGTACATTTTTTTGGGAATATCAATGTCATAATTGTACTTTTTATATTATTTATGAATTTAAAAGAAGGGCAAAATAGGAAATTTATATTATTTTTGTACTTGATTTTTGAAGAGGGACTAATATTTTGGGACAATGAAAAATGGAATAAGTGACTAATATTATGGGACGGAGGGAGTATAAATTATAAATACTCAACTTCTAAAATTGATGTTTTGAAAAGTTGGTAAAAAGTTGACTTTTTGACTTTTTTAGCTTATTTTGTCTTTTTATAGGTAAGTTATGTGAGAAGTGATGTGACGCAAAATGGGAAAAAAGCTAAAAGTTGACTTTTTACCAGTATATAGCATTATTCCTTCTCCTATTATTAGATTTTTGACATAAAAATCAATCACAAAAAATAAAAAGGCTTTTTATTCATAAATTCCATTTAGAAGTGTTCTAACCCAAAAAGTCCATGAAGGAATTTTTTAACCCACTTAGTCCCATGTATTTATACTTTTATTTCATAAAGTCCTTTTTTTTTTTTTACATTATTTTCTTAGACTCTTATACCCTTATATTTAAAATTGATATTTAATATTGGAGGAGAAGAGAGAAGGGAAATGACCACGGCATAAGAAATTTCAAACACAAATTAACTAATATTGATGTTATTATTTTATTTTATTATATAATGTGAATATATTTTTAATTGACAATACATTAAAAATAATGTGAATATTCTCTCTCATCTAATGTGAACGTTCACAACACCTTTTCGAAAAATTCTCTCTCATCTAATGTAGTGATGTGTACATTCACAACATGTGAACCTTCTTATTTTTAATTGACAACACATTTTTATTCACAACATATAGTGATGTGAACATTCACAACATATTAACATTCTCATTCATTTAAGATAGTGATGTAAACGTTCATATTCGCATATTTTAGTATGAATATTCACATTATGAAATTAATAACACAATGACAAAAATTCATTTCAAATTAATGTGAATATAATTATGTGAATATTCATTTCAATTACATGATGTGAATATTCATATCATGTAATTAACAACACAGTGATAAAAATTCATTTCAAATTAATATGAATATAATGATAGTCAATCTTGATGTATGAAAACTACCAAAATATAATGACAATTAACATTAAATGTTAACATTAATAGGAGGTCGAAGAGATTGAGAGTGTTTTAGTCTTCTTATCTTAAATAGGATCTAATGAAATAGTCAAAAACAATATGAATTAAATGGAATAAAACTCTTAAAAAGAAGATTTATAAAAAAAAAACTCCCAAAATAGAACTCATCCCGTATTAAAATAAATATTAAAAAAAAAAAGCTATATATATCTTATTCCGGTAGACTTTTTTAACCATGGTCATGGCAATTGAAAAAACGTGGCAACATGAGTGGGTTCATTCGGTTGATTTTTTTTTAATTATTTTAATTTGGAATTAAAAATTTTGTTTGAATTAAGTTTTTTTTTTATTTAATTTTTATGAGAAAAAAAATTAAATAATTATAATTTAAATATGATATTTTATCTTATTAATAATTTTACATATTTGATCATTTTTTATTATTTTAATCAAAAAAAATGATTTATGGCACTAAAAATGAGCACTAATGTCCTTAATTTCTAATCTGAGTAACTGTTTTTTTTTTTTTTCTTTTTTGCCTTATAGAGAAATTCGGAACATTAGTGCCCCCAATTTCGGGGCACTAATCACAACCGAAAAAAAAAACCAATCCAACTTGCCAACTGAGGGCTTCTTGGGAGTTGGAAAGCTTTTTAGATCTTCCGAATCTATCTCTATCATCAATTTGAGATAAATCTTTCTCTCCTCTCATTCACATTTCTCTCAACCAAGATAACTTTATCTCGCTATAATGGAAATTAGGAGGGAAAAAGTACAAAAAAAAAACAAAAAAAGAAAACAGGGTACGATCTTTGTAATAAAATAAATTTTGAATTTTATTAATTTTAATTTTAAACTTTTGATTTGTTTTCAACTTGAACTATTTATCTATTTTTATCAATTAAAGTTGACCAAAAAAATAATATTTTAGTCATTAAAGTCAATGGTCATTGAGTTTAAGGACTAAAAAATATATGATTTAATGATAAAATTGAAAACTTAGGATTTATATTATTATAAGAGTCAAACATTGGAATTGTTTTTGTAATTATTCCAATTAGGAGGTTAGGGTAGGGATGGAGAAATTATTTATGTTTCTAGAATAAATCTAGATGGTGCTCTAAATAAGTTTTTATTTGTCTAAATTATGGACCACCACTTTTATGTTAGAATTTTAAAAAATAAAATATTAAATATAAATATAATAGAATGTCATTCTAAAAATATTGAATAATTTTACATTGGAATGACAATGGGTGTGTTTGATTGGGGGGATTAGGGAGGGGCCTATTCACTATTCGGATTGCTTATTCGAAAGAGTGAGTAGTCCATTGTTTTTTTTTTTTTTTTAGTCCAGTCGGACTCCTTATCCCCCATATGGGGGATTATACTATCCCGGGGGGGGGGGGAGGGTGGGACAGTTTTGGGAGGATTATTTACTGTTAGGATTAGGTAGTAAAATGACCATTTTGACCCTCTACTATTTAATTATGTAGTATATTTAGTAAAATTCAATAAAATTTAAATGTCTCAATTTAAAAATAAAATAATTTTATTTAACTTTTTATTGATGTTTTATTTATTTAATTTTTTATTGAGGTTTTATTTTAAAATTTTGTTTATATTTTATTTAATTTCATTATTTAAATGTTAATAGATGTTTTATTTAATTTCATTGTTTAATTATTATTATTTTAAACAAATTTATTTAAAATTTTAATTAAAAAAATAACATATATTTTTATTGATATTTTATTTATTTTATTTAAAAAATAAATTTATTTAATTGTGTAAAAAAAATAAAATAAAATAAATTTTATTTAATCTAGCTAAAAATAATTAAAATATTAAGATATTTTAATATTGCTATTACTTAGTAAATAATTGAAAAAGGATAAAATAGTCTTTTATTCATTTATCCTATCCAATCTGTCCAAGCAAACGTTGGATTCACTAAAAATAGTTATTTTCAGACATCTAATCCAAAAAAAAAAACACAAGATACATATCCAATCTAACAAAAAAAACTATATATATCTTATTCTGATAGACTTTTTTAACCATGGTCATGGCAATAGAAAAAACGTGGCAACATGAGTGGGCTCATTCGGTTGATTTTTTTTTAATTATTTTAATTTGAAATTAAAAATTTTGTTTGAGTTAAGTTTTTTTTATTTAATTTTTATGAGAAAAAAATTAAATAATTATAATTTAAATATAATATTTTATTTTATTAATAATTTTACATATTTGATCATTTTTTACTATTTTAATAAAAAAAAAAAACTCAATCCAACTTGCCAAATGAGGGCTTATTGGGAGTTGGAAAGCTTTTTAGATCTTCCGAATCTATCTCTATCATCAATTTGAGATAAATCTTTCTCTCCTCTCATTCACATTTCTCTCAACCAAGATAACTTTGGATACGCTTGGTTTGGATTTGTTGAGTAATTTTGAGAAAAAAAATTAAAAAAATTTGTTTAGTTTGTAAATTTTTTAAAATCACTTTTTTTCTCTTACCTATCAATCAATTACTTTTTCTCTCTCCTCTCTCATTTTCAATCACTTTTTCTCTTACATACATCTACTCAATTATAACAAAATATCAAATCATTCTAAACTCCAAAATTATTTTCAAAATACACAACCAAACAAACCAAAAAAATTTTAAACTCTCTCTCCAAAACAATTTTTAAAAACTACTCTCTCAAAACCAAACCAAACATACCCTTTATCTCTCTATAATGGAAATTAGGAGGGAAAAATTACAAAAAAACAAAAAAAAAAAAAAAGAAAACAAGGTACGCCCTTTGTAATAAAATAAATTTTGAATTTTATTAATTTTAACTTTAAACTTTTGACTTGTTTTCGACTTGAACCATTTGTCTATTTTTATCAACTAAAATTGACTAAAAAAATAGTATTTTAGTCATTAAAGTCAATGGTCATTGAGTTTAAGGACTAAAAAATATATGGTTTAATGATAAAATTGAAAACTTAGGATTTATATTATTACAAGAGTCAAACATTGAAATTGTTTTTGTAATTATTCCAATTAGGAGGTTAGGGTAGGGATGGAGAAATTATTTAATGTTTCTGGAATAAATCTAGATGGTGCTCTAAATAAGTTTTTATTTGTCTAAATTATGGGATCCACCACTTTTATGTTAGAATTTTAAAAAATAAAATATTAAATATAAATATATAAATATAATAGAATATTGTTCTAAAAATATTGAATAATTTCACATTGGAATGACAATGGAGCCGAGAGGGTTAAACTAAGGACGTGGCGGGTTTAGGTGGAGTTGGATTATTTTTGTAACCTTTTGAATTTTAATCTTAATAAAAATGTGAAATAATATGATATATTATGAATAATAATTGGGTAAATTATCAATAGATTCTAATAGTTGGAATTCATTTTTATTAAATCATTGGGTAAGTCTTATTGAAAGTTAGTCCTAATAAAATCATTGTTAAAAATAATTTTTTGCGACTTTTTTTTGGCATATGTCGCTAAAAATTAATAATTAGTGACTTTTTTTTTTGTCACGATTATTATTAATTGTTGCTAAAACTTCCAATTAACGGCTTTTTATGTGACGAATTTTTTAAATTGTAGTTGAAAGTTGAAAATTATTGATTTTTTTTGTGATGGTTTTTTAAACTGCCGTTAAAATTTATAATTAGTGACGTTTTTTGTGACAAATTTTTTAAACTGTTGCTGAAAATTAACAATTAGTGATATTTTTTAATAGTGTTTAATGAAAAACCCTATTAATTATCATATGACCAATTGAACAATAAATTTACTTATTAAGATCTATACATAAGTTCTTAATAATTTATATGTAATGATAGTTGTGAGGGCATATTTTGTGAATAACAGCACGTGGCCAAGGTGATACTGGCGTGTCAGCCAAAGTGCCACATGGCTTAATTATGATGCCGAGGTGATCTCGACTAGGCCGAGGTTATCTGCAGAGATATCGGAACCCGAGATGAGCGGATAAAGGACAAGAGTCTTAGAATGTGGGATAAACTCTTGGAAGTTATCTTTATTAGCTGAGAGTCCAATATGAGCATTGAGCAAAAGTCCATTGAAGCTAGGCTTCTACAGGGATCAGATTAGTGCTGGCTATAAAAGTAAGGCGCCCTCGTGGGTCTAAGGTATACTTTTTGTGCTCTGTCTAGTGAGTTAAGCACTATTGGCTCTCTTTGAGAGATAATTACCGACTTGATCGTCGGAGTGCCCCTGGGTGGACGAACCACTGTCGGATTCTTATCTTTCTGTAGCAGGTTGTTCGGGCTTAGTCTATTCTGCCAGTGCTCTCCTGCTGAGTTTCCCTGTTTGGTTGTGTGGTCGGAAATCAACATCCACAATTTGGCGTCGTCTATGGAAACGTGAGGAGAATAAATGGCCAACGACAAACAGAAAGAAAAGGTCGGGGACGACATCCCTAGTGGGAGTGGCAAACACACCGATCCTAATGTAGAGGAAGAGAACTGTAATGAAAAACCCTGGGAGCAAAATCCCGGGGAAAAGGATGTCGGCCAAGAGGGAGACGTACCAAAGAAGGTAGGCTGAGACGAGTATTACAACGAAAGCGACCTCCAGGTATGGAAAGATAGATGCTTCAGGAAGGACGGCGAGATGAAGAGAATGGCAAACAAATTGGCAGACCTACAATTGGTTGTCAACTTCATGATGCAGAACAACGTCATGCAGCCACCGTTTCCATTAAAGGATACGCCGATTCAAGCGGCCAAGAACGATGCCCAGAAAATGGGGCAGAAAGCAATCCCTGCAGTCCCTCAGCATAATAGGGCAAAGCAGCATTCGCATCGGCCTTCACGAGAGGTCAAGCGAGAAGAATCGATAAAATGAGAGTCTCAGAAGACATCTCGTGCCAAGGAAACTTATGCCAAAGAACATCGGCATGTTCAAGGAAATGAGCTTTGTTTTGACACGATGAATGAAGGGAGGTCCAAGAGGACTCAAAACGACACCGGTAGTAGCGCACCAAAAACGCTAAAATTGGTTGACAGCCAAGCTCCTGGACAGACTAATGAGGATTCGAAGGGCTACCTCCAGAGGAAGCAACAAGATGCCAAGGTCATATCTCCGGTCAAGTCGAGAACGCTGTTCTCAGTAGAATTAGATAAGTTTGAGGCCCGAAAAAGTTCCACATGCCGAGATTCCAGATATACAACGGTAAGTCCGATCCCAACTTTCACGTCGGCTTATAGTTGAACTCAATGACACTGTACACCAGGAACGAACTGTTGCTTTGCAAGGTGTTCCCTCATCATTTGGGAATATCACATCAAATTGGTTTCACAAGTTGCCGAAAAGAACTGTGAAAAGTTGTGAAGGCCTGGCCGAGATGTTTGTGGCCATGTTTGTTATAAACAAACTGCAGCCGTTGAGGGTAGACTCCCTGATGGCTCTGAGAATTGGCGATGATGAAAGCCTCATGGCTTATGCCAAAAGGTATTATGAGGTGTTTAACTGAATACCAGGGTGCAACCAAGAGTTGGCGGTTGTATCTTTTAAGAACGACCTAAACGATGACTGTATGCTTCGAAGGTCATTGGCAAAGACGCTGCCAAAAAGTATGGAGGAATTCATGGCCAGGATCAAAAAATATGTGAGAGTTGAAGAAGACACGCCAAGAACAAAGGCATTAAAGCAAGAGAAGAGGAACAGCTCGCCGAAGCGAAGCCAAGATAATGACAATTTTAATAGACAAGAATTAGGACTGAGGGCTGCACAGGCAGTCACCATCGTATTCCGGATTCCGGTTTATAAGGTTTTGGAAAGAATCAGGAACCAGCCATATTATAGAGCACCGAAAAAGATTCCTGGCAAATTCATAGGAAGAAGTCTTGGGAAGCACTGTGCCTACCACAATGAGAATGGGCATCTAACCTAGGGTTACAGAGCCCTTAAGACACATTTGGAAGACCTGGTTAGACAAGGTCACCGAAAAGACCTAGTAGATGAGGCCAGAACAAAGGAAGAACAAGCAAGGCTGCCCCAAGCACTGATAGCACCACCTCCACCAGCACTGCAACCGCAAGCAGACGGACCTCGAGTGATCAATGTGATTCATTCAAGGGTCAATGAAAACAAGGTACATGGGAAGACTCAAAGAGTGAAGCACTTATAGCATGTGTACCAGGTCCAGTAGAAGAGGCCTAGGACAGAAGAGTACCAAGGCCTAATGGTGTCCTTTACTGAAGCCGACCTAGACATGGTACAGCATCCACACAACGATGCTCTGGTGGTATCCTTCAAGATTGGAGAATGTCAGGTAAGGCGCATTCTGATTGACCAAGGCAACTCTTGTGACATCATGTATGTCAGATGTTACAAAGAGCTCAGCCTTCACCGAGATGATCTAGAGCAGTCCAACAGTCCAATGGTCGGGTTTAATGGAACGCCGACATGGCCCCTGGGAGCAATAAATTTGAAGGTGCAGGCAGACACCAAGAAGATAAGTATATAGTTCACAATAATTGACACCCCCTCCCCTTACAATATTATTCTTGGGAGGCCATGGTTGCACACAATGAGAGTTGTTCCCTTAACACTGCATCAGCTTTTGCGGTTCCCAACAGAGCACAAAATTGAAGAGATCAGAAGGGATCAGCTGCAGGCAAAGAATTGCTCCATGACAACAATGAAATCCACCTGCAATGTACAAGAAGCAGAAATAGTTGAGATCGAGGACGAGGACATGGAGGTCCTAGATGACGTCGGCAAAGAGCCAGTTGACAAAAATGAGGAAGCCTTGAAAAAAAATTTGGTCCAGCAAGAAAAGGAAGAGCGCTTCTTCCTTCTCGGCTCAAGCTTGGCCGAGAAGGAGGAAAGGGAGTTAGAAGCATTCTTGCAAGCAAACATAGAGGTGTTTGCTTGGACACCCTACGAGATACCTGGCATTGACGCCGAGGTCACATGCCACAGACTGAACGTAGACAGGTTGGCTAAACCTGTCATTCAGCGAGCAAGAAAGCCGATGTTGGTTCATGTGGAGGCAGTAGAGAAGAAAGTGGATAAATTGTTAGAGGCTAGAGCCATTCGAGAAATAAACTACCCAACTTGGTTGTCAAACACAGTTGTGGTGAAAAAGAAGAATGGGAAGTGGAGGGTCTACATAGACTTCACTAGCCTAAATATGGCTTGTCCTAAAGACAATTTCCCACTCCCCAAGATCGATCAATTAGTGGATACCACTTCAGGGCATGGAAGGATGAGCCTCTTGGACGCTTACAGGGGGTACCATCCGATAGCAATGTACCCCCTTGATGGGGAGAAAACTGCATTCATCACTTCAAAAGGGCTGTATTGCTACAGAGTGATGCCTTTTGGGTTGAAAAATGCAGGAGCAACCTACCAGAGATTGGTAACCAAGATGTTCAGACATCTGATTGGCAAAACAGTGGAAGTATACATTGATAACATGGTCATGAAGACCAAAGAACCTGAGAATCACCTGGCCAACTTAAAGGCAATTTTTGACATCCTTAGAACATATCGACTCCGACTCAATGCTTCGAAATGTGTATTTGGAGTTGGGTCTGATAAGTTCCTGGGATACTTGGTTACCAGAAGGGGCATTGAGGCAAGCCCAGATCAAATCAAGGCTATCTTAGACTTGAAAAGCCCAACGTCGGGAAAACAAGTGCAGATATTAACAGAAAGGGCCACAGCCCTCAATAGGTTTATAAGCAGAAGTTCAGATAAGTGCAAACCATTTTTCAGCTTATTGAAGAAGACCACAATTTTTTTGTGAACAGAGGAGTGCGAAGTCGCCCTGGCTAACTTGAAGAAGTACTTGACAACAGCTCTAGTTCTGTTAAATCCAGTACTTGGAGAGGAGCTATTCTTACACTTGGCAGCTTCGAAGCATGCAGTGAGTGTAGTGGTAATCAGAGAAGAGAATGGAGAACAAATGGCAGCATACTATGTGAGTAAAACCCTAGCAGGCATAGAAACCAGGTACTTACCCTTGGAAAAATTGACACTGGCCTTAATGATGGCTTCCAAAAAGTTGAATCATTACTTCCAAGCCCACAAGATTATGGTATTGATTGAATATCTCTTGAAGTCCATGCTATAACAAGGAGACCTAACAGGCAGGGTAGCCAGATGTGCAGTAGTATTGGGCCAATACGACCTGAAATTTAGGTCCAGAACAGCAATTAAAGGCCAGGTTTTGGCTGACTTTGTGGCCGAGTTCACACCTGGAGCCATCCCACGTCAGGCTCCGATGAGCCACAGCTTAGGGTGTCCAGGGGAACAAGAAGAGACCCAACTGGGAATGAAAAACCCCACAACAGAGCAGAAGAAAGAAGAAAAACTCAAGCCCTGCGATATTTACATCGGCGACTCCTTCCGTTTGTTTTTTTATGGGAGTTCAAACCGTCAAGGAGCGGGGGCATGAGTAGTGCTAGTATCGCCAGATGGGCAGATGTTAGAACAATCTATTCGTTTGGGGTTTAAGGCCTTAAACAATGAAGTAGAATATGAAACATTGATCGCAGGATTGAAGTTGGCAGCAGCAATGGAAGCCGACGAGGTGATAGTCTTCTGTGACTCCTAGCTTATTGTGAACCAGGCAACATGCGAGTATGCAGCCCGAAATGAAAGAATGATAATCTATGTCAAAGAGGTTGTTAGACTGTTAGCCTTGTTTCAAGATTGCCGACTACAGCAAGTTAGCCGAGATGACAATAGCCATGCCGATGCCTTGGCTAACATGGCTAGTGCAATGAAATCAGGGAAGGCAAGGAGAATAATGGTTGATTATTTGTCAGACCCAAGTGTAGAACCACTGATCACAGAGTACGAAGCAATGTGTGTGGAGATGGGCCCAAGTTGGATGGACACAATAGTAATGTTCCTTAGAGATGGAAAGCTGCCAGATGATCGCAAAGAAGCTCATAAGACCAGACTGAAGTCGGCTAGGTTTAGCCTAACAGCAGAAGTACATCTCTACAGAAGGTCTTTTACTGGTCCCCTTTTGAGATGTGTGCATCCCTCCCAAGTTGAAGACTTCTTGTATGAAATACACGAAGGGGTATGTGGAAGCCATGCTGGAAGTAGATCACTTGCGCATAGAGCCATTACTCAAGGGTACTAGTGGCCCTACATGTAGAAGGATGCTGAAGCCTACATCAGAAAGTACGTGAAGTGTCAAAGGTTCGCACCTTTGATACATCAACCAGTAGCAGATTTGAACCCAGTGTCCAGCCTTTGGCCATTTGTCCAGTGGGGCATGGATTTTGTTGGACAACTACCCCAAGCAACTGGGCAAAGGAAGTTCCTACTAGTAGCAACTGATTATTTCACAAACTGGGGAGAAACTGAACCCCTTGCGAAGATTCAAGATATTGATGTGAAGAACTTTATATGGAAGAACATCATCACTAGGTTTGGGATCCCAAGGGCAATAATAGTAGACAATGGTACATAGTTTGACAGTAAGCTAATCAAAAGCTTCTGTGCAAAGTACAAAATCAAGAACTATTACTCTACTCCAAGTTTCCCTTAAAGTAATGGTCAGACAGAAACATCTAATAAGACTATCTCGGATGGGATCAAAAAGAGGCTGGCAGCAGCAAAGGGAAAATGGGTAGAAGAGTTGCCCAATGTACTCTGGGCATATCGGACTGCGCTGAGGAGATCAACTGGAGAATCTCCATTTGCCATAGCTTATGGCACTGAAGCAGTTATCCCACTAGAAGTCGGCATTCCAGGGATCAAAACCCAGGGAGTGGAAAATGGTACTAACTAAGCATTTCTAGCCCAAGATCTAGACCTTCTGGAGGAGAGAAGAGAAAGAGCAGCAATTTGGCTGGGGGCATACCAGCAACAACTTGCTAGGGCTTTGTAACAACCCTCATACTGTTTACCGATTAATGACTGATTGATTACCGATTACTGTTAAACTGAGACTGGTTATGAGAAGTAATTGAACTGATTAAAATACTGGACTGACTGACCGAGATCTGAAACTGAATCAATTGACTGTATCTGTCTAATTGCATGTTTATCTGTTTGAGTGTTTAATTATCTGTTTAGTTTTCTGTGTTTAAACTGTTAATTGAAGGCCTTATCGGCGGCCGAACCGGTAATTGATTGATGAGTTAGGATCGTTAGAATTTATATGATTTTATGGTGTATTCAATTGAAAAGTGATTAGGTATGATTAAATTAGATTAAATAGGTTGAATTGCATAGTTGGCTTTAATTACAACCTTGCCACTTAAGTGGCCCACTACTTGAATCACCTTTGAGACTCATTCATATGCATACAAAACATTTCCCCAGCTCATTTTTGAGAGCATAGCCGACCATAGAGAGAGAGGAAGTGAGAGGGTGAGTTCATCTTGTTCATCTAGAGCATTGGCTTGGAGAACTTGAAGATATTGAAGTTTGGATTGTTAATTGAGCTCCTAGGCTTACATTTGAGGACCTAGGTATGAATTTCAACCCCTCATTGTTGTCTTTAAGTTAATTCTTGCATGATTCATGTCAAGTTAAAGAGCTAAGGCATGTTTTAGTCTAGTAATGTTGAATTAGAGCTCAATTGTTGCATGCATGTGCATATTGACAAGTTTTGAGGTTGTAAAGTTATCATTTCTCACATGCATGTTCATAATTTTGCAATAGTCCATGTTTTCAACTTGTTTTTGGAACAATTGGCTCATTAGAGCATCAAATTGAAGCTTTGAAATGATTTGAATTCATGCACGTTTGCATGTTCCTCATGTTCATGAAAATGGGTTTGAAATTGGTTTTAATTAACTCACCCTTGGGCTTTAAATTCACAAATTAAGCTTTGAAACTTGTTGTATTTTGAGTTTAGATGTGTTTTCCAGAATTTGGGCCAAAGAAGTCGAGTTTTGAGCTTAAGAATGCTTGGTTTGAGCTTGGGAGGAAAATCTGGAAGTTCCAGAATTTGGCTTCTACGCTCGAGCGACCACCATTTACTCTGAGTTACGCTCGAGCGAAGGAATGGTGGCTCGAGCGTAAATTGCAAGCTCTCAGAATCTTAGTGCGCGCAGGGGTACGCTCGAGCGGAGGGACCTACGCTCGAGCGAAGAGCTGTGTCTCACGCTCGAGCGTGCATCAAGCGAGCATCGAGCGTAAATTCTGAGCATCCAGTATTTTTACTGTAGCACATGGTCCGCTCGAGCGACGGAATTCACGCTCGAGCGGAGATCCTTTGTCTGCATGTCCGCTCGAGCGAAGGAATCCTCGCTCGAGCGAGACCCCTGTTTTCTGCAAATTTTGTAAAGTGTTCAAAAATGCATCTTTGCATCCTCTTTCCATCCTAGGCATTCCTAGGGCATATTTAAGGCATCTTAAAGAGGATATGGATGTAGAACACACCGAGGCAAATTAGGGATTAAGTTATTATCCTTCCCCAACTGTGAAACTTAGTGTGTGTTCAATCTGTTAACTGTATAGGGTTGGCATTCCGAGGAGACGCTCTAGTTCACTATAGCCCAGAACTCTGTGAATAACAATTGTGTAAAGATATGTTCAAAATGATTATCTTCTGAATACTGAACTGAACTGTTTACTGAACTGATTTGTTTACTGAATGAATGTATGTCCTTTATTTCTGAACTGTACTGTGGCATCCTTAGCACCTACTGTTTACTGTTACTGTTACAGAGATCTCTGTCGGTTCCCTCGTGGAACCACTACTGTGTACTGATTGATGGCCATCATTTACTGTTCGGTCTTTAAGACCTACTGTTTACTGTTATGCTAATGGATGTACCACATATGACTGATTGACTGAAAGACTGAAATACTGATTTAATGAACTGTTTTCATTACTGTAAGGACATTCATTCTAAACTCCTTTATGCATTATGTTATTCACTGGGCTTTAGCTCACTGCTCATATATATATGTAGGTGTACAGGCACCGGATCAAAGCTAGAGGCGTCGGGGTAAACTCCAATTTTGTCAAGCCAACCAATGTGCCTCACTGCGAGGTTCCGAACCTGCCAAGCTATGGCTTAGGGGTGTTTTTATTTTCCCCGTCTGTTTCTATCCCGTTTTGTAACACTGTATAGACTGAACGTTTTGCACTGTACTGTTTATCGGGGATTAAGTCCCTGTTCCGACTGTTTGTACATGATATGCATACTGTTTTGTATTGTTCTGTATAAATGTATGAAAAATCTTTTGGCATACAGACTGTCACAGCTCATTGGGCATTGTTTATTTACTGTATTGGCTTCCGCCAAGCCCCTGTACTCTGTATTATTGTATTACTGTTAAGCAGGTCTTCGGTAACCTAGGGTTACTGGCCGGTTACGGTGCTAAACCCATAGGGGCGGGTTTGGGTCGTGACAGGCTTACAACAAGAAGGTTAACCGAAGAGAGTTCAAAGTTGGGGACCTTGTGCTGAGGAAAGTGGCCGACAACAAAAAGAATCCTAGGGAGGGCAAGCTAGGACCAAACTGGGAGGGGCCTTATAGAATTATCTCGGTCGCCAGCAATGGGGCATATCAGCTTGAAGACAATAAGGGCAAAGAGTTACCAAGACCCTAGAACACTTGTAACTTGAAGTTTTTCTATCATTAGATTTTTGTTTTTTCGAAGTTTATGTCGTTAGCTAAAGTAATCATAAAATTTTAGCTTAATTTTGAAATTTGTGTAATAGGACTGATCAGTCCTTTGGCGATGTGTCTAATTGAAACATGACGAATAACTTAGACTTATTATGTAGCAGAGTTGAATTATACTTACATATAACAGAGTTGAACTAAGTTGGCGATGTTTCTAATTGAAACATGATGAATAACTTAGACTTATTATATGACAGAGTTGAATTATACTTGCATATAATAGAGTTGAACTAAGTTGAATTGAAACTAGACTTGCCATGTCGGCAAAATTAAACTTAGAATAGAACTAAGTGCATTTCAGTTAGATTAACAGATGAACTAAGGTTGAGAACCTCGGCTAGTTTTTGTTTGAATCTGACTTCGGTGAAAGACTATACATGCTTAATGTGAACATAAGTGAAATTTAGGTTCACATTAAGGGCCAAGGAGCTGGAGAATGATAAATAGACTTAAGAGTTTGGAATTTGTTGAAATTTTGTAGACAAAATTTACAAGTCAGAATATGCTTAACACTTGTTGAAATTTCAAGAAAATTTACAAGTTAAAGTTAGCCGAGGTCACATTGAAAGAAGTATCCGAGATAAATATTGGCCGAGATGGCCAACCAGGTTGCCAAACTTGGAAATGGTAGAAGGAAGAAGTCTCGATAGAAGATAGCATATGAAAGATACAAAAGAAATATTGAATAACACTTGCAAAAATATTTTTGATATTTTTTAGTGTTAGCCGAGGTGTGCCAATGGTTGGCCGAGGCAAACAGTCAAGGTTTGTATCCGAGGTATTATACCCCAGAGTTATTATATAGTTAAAGGTATACTTTGAAGAAATGCAAAAATATTCTAAGTCTGGAAGCGTGAAAAGCATGAAAGAAAGTAGTAAAGCATACATGAAACAAACATTTAACACTTAGTAGAAAAAAAGAAGACTTGCATTAAAAAAAAAGGCACTTCGACCCGGCAAAAGACAACTTGTTCGAGGTACAAAAAAGGGCACATCGGCCAAACTAAAGCTAACATTGTTCAAAAATAAGAAGGAAAAGTAAAAAATAAGAAGGAAAAGTACAAAACAAAGAAGAAATATCCTAAGCATTAGGATTGGTCTGGGATTGCTCAACTTCGGCTGAGAAAGTCTTGTCGGCCTGGGTTGACAGCATTGCATTTTTCTCCGCCGCTACTTCAGCATCTATTTCGAGTAGAGTCTTGTCCAAACTCCTTTCGGCGCACTGGACCTCAGCCTCAGAGGTGGTTGGTTTGGGAGAAACGCCCTTGGAAACCAAGATATCCTCCTCATCTTGAGTCAAGTCTAGGACTTGCTCATTTAGGGTGAGGGACTTAGCATCAATAGTAGCTTTCTCCTCCTCTTCCTTGGCATCACCATCCTCGGCATCATCATCGTCGGCTTCTTCGCCAGAATCCTTGGGCTTTGGAGGGAAAGGCACTTGAAGTTGATTGATGCCTCGAAGGTCGGAGTCCATTGGGACAGATAACTTGTTGAGCGTCATCGTCCAACCAAGGTAATAACCTCGGTTGCAAGCCAGGTTGACTTGCCCTTTGTATTAATCTTGAACGGTGGCTTGCCTTTCTTCAAAAGCTTTCTCATCAGCCACCTTGACCTCGACTTCCTTTGAGTCAAGGGCCTCTTAAAGCTTGGCCTTTAAATCGGCTGCCTTGGCCTTGGCAGCCTCAAGATCAGCTCTAGCGGCCTCAGCTTTAGCATTAGCCTTTTTTGCTTTTTCTTCGACCAAATCTTGAGCAGCTTTGGAAGCCTTAGCTTGATCCAACAAGGCTCGATTGTTAGCCTCGGCTTGATTGAGTAGAGAGAGGAGCTTGACAGCTTCTTTTGTCTTCTTTACCAACTCCTTCCTTGTCATCTCAGTCTTGACCACGTATGACTGAGCATGCTGGATGGCCTACAAGAAGTAAAACAGATTAGTGAAATTTGATTAAGTATAGAAAGATTACAAAAGAGTAAGAAAGAGACTTACCAAGATTGAGTGTTGCATCATAAGGGCAAAGTTTTCATATTCATGCAGTTCGCCCATACGATTCATGTCTTTTGGTAAAAGAACAACCATTGACAGGGCTACGCTGACTTCAAGATTCATTGCGCTGTCATCGGCTGTTAGGGGTTTGTTATCTACCATGACCTCGGGAGCCCAGGACATATTGCGAGGGAAGCTTTGGCTACCCTCAGGTTAGTCAGACCTCGGTCTTTTGGGCGGTTGGGAATCAAGTGCATCGACCTCGGCTGGCCTTTTCTCAGTGGCCGTTTGACTCTTCTCTACCTCGGCCAATTTCAAAATTGGCATAGTGTCCTCAGAGTCAATCTGAGTCACTGTGGCCTTGGCCTTGGCCTTCTTCAATCTTTTTGGCTTTGGCTTTGTTTGAGATGGAGAATGCGAGGATTGCACCGTCATAACCCCAGGGATATCGGCGAGGAGATCCTCAACAATGGCTGGTTTTCGGCCCATCTCTTTGGCAGTGGTGGTAACAGTGACTTTGGTGCCAAAGTGGATTACTGGAAGTGTAGTAGGTGGGTTTGCTGGATCGTAAGCCGACGCCTCAGTGTTTTGGTGTTTACGGCTATGAGTTCTACCTGCAGGAGCGAAGAGTGGAGCTCGACCCCGGCGTTGGCGCTGGGCTGGAGGAATCAGTTAGGAAGCAGATGTTGATGGCTGCTCCGCTGGATCAGAAGTTGAGGCTTGATCAGGTGTTAGTGATGAAGTAGTAGGAAGAGATGTTGCAGAAGGTGGAGATTTGCTCTTTCGAGGGACATCGGGCAGGACCGACTTGTATCTTAGAATGTAGTTCAGTAGAAGAGGCGCTTTGCGCTTCTGCACATGGAGATCTAACAGCCTCTTTAAATCTCGGCTGGGAACAAATGATTGTCGAAATCCCTTTGCCGACTGGAGAAGAGCTGCAAAAAAGAGTAAGAAGGCAAAAGTGTTCAGACAAAGATATATCAAGTTGGCAAGTCCTAATAGAAATGTGATTAGAAGAATGACTTAGTCCTTACTATCACCCTCTTTAAACATCGTTCGGCTCAGAGGATAGAGATGGATGTCGTCATCAGGTGAGAACTCTCAATTGCCGAGACGATGAAGTAATCATCTCTAGCACCCTTGTTTAAGTCTGAGAGGTCAGCTATTAGTTTGAAGGCGGTGGATCTGGGCTTTAAGTAGTATATGTAGCCTTTTTCAGACTTGAGGCCACACATGGTATAGCAAAATTGAATGTCGGCTAAAGTGATCCTAACTTTTTCTCGGTATGCTAGTTCAATTATGCCATTGATAACCCGATATGAGTTGATGGCTAGCTGCATAAGGTTGAGCTTATAGTAGTGAAGGACCTCTTTAAGAGAATGTCTAGGGAAAACCAAAGTCCACACTCTATAAAGGCTACTACTGGGAAGGGCATGGAATCCCCATCAGGCATGATGGAGTCCTCCTCCTCAGCCAACCTAAGGTAAACATTAGCTGGGATGGAGAACTCTTGACGGAAATACTTTATTTTTTCTGGGGTGTCTACTCTCCACCTGAACATACCCATGATGTCGACTGATGAAGATTAGGGCAAAATTTCAGAAAGGAATGTTTGGTGTAGGTTTAGAGACCTCGGCTAAACCCTAATCTGGCAGCTTCTAGGGTTTTTTCAGATCTAAGGAGGGTTTTGGTTCAGTTTTTCCTAAGTATGTGATTTCTTTATCAAATCCTAAAGCCTAAATCTATATGGAAACAAGAATCAATGGCAAGAATTTGGAAAACAAAAATAGAAAAGAGTAATGATTCAGACTCAAGAAAACAAACAAAAATTCAAGAACACTGAGTAAGTGTGTGCAGATGTGCAAAAACTGAGAACAATGACAAATTCCTAAAGTCTCTAGTGTATGAACAGTTCGTATGTACAGACCTAGAGACAGATTGAATAAAACTAAGTCGCAAACAAGCACGTTTGATACCCAAATGATGAAATTCAAAGCACAAGTAAAGATTCAAAAACACAAACAGATTCACAATGGCAACAAACAGCATATAAACATACAATAGAGTTTGAAATAAATCAGAGACCGAACTTAAGGGGAAATAAACTGTGAACTTACCGAGTGAAATGAATGCCGATATGAAGATCGCCAAATTTAGACAACATGAATGGTCGCAAACAGACAATGAAAGGGTCGCCGAAGGATGTAATCGAACGAATGCAGAGCTTTGAAGAGATAGTGATAGCGGTTCAAGAATAGAGGTTTAGAGAGAGAGAATCTGTGAAACGAGGGAGATTGTATTTTTTGCAAAGGTGAAGAGACGGAGAGATGGAGGAGTTTTGTTGAAATTATGAAAAAGGCGGCAAATCATAATAATGTGCCTTGGACGACGTGTCTGTCAGGCGGCGTGCGCAGAAACGACGTGACCTGATGGCACGTGTCAGGTACGAATCAATGAGAGAATGACGCGTGGCGGAAACAGTTGAGAAAACAGTGCGTAACAGCTTATGCGCAGATAAAACTCTTGGAGTTCTTGATTTAATGAAGTAAAAACCTCGGCTAGAGGAGCGATCTCGGTTAAGGAACTCGAAGAACTTTGTTCTTGATTCTTAGTCATTAATAAAGTAGACTGCAGAGTCTTGGTCATATGCAGCCGACGATCGGTTGTGAAGGATAGAGTAAGTCTTAACCAATATGCTATGTGGACAAACGGCATAGGTTCTATCACCTCAGGTTGCGGAGGTAATAGAACCTAGGGGACAATTGTGAGGGCATATTTTGTGAATAACAGCACGTGGCCGAGGTGATGCCGATGTGTCAGCCAGAGTGCCACATGGCTTAGTCATGATGCCGAGGTGATCTCGGCTAGGCCGAGGTGATCTCGGCTAGGCCGAGGTTATCTGTGGATATATCGGAACCCGAGATGGGCAGATAAGGGACAAGTCCTAGAATGGGGAGGACTTCAGTCTGGATAAAGATAAAACTCTTGGGGAGTTTATCTCTATCTAGCTGGGAGTCCAAGATGAGCATTGAGCAAAAGTCCATTAAAGCTAGACTTCTACAAGAATCAGGTTAATATTGGCTATAAAAGTAAAGCACCCTCGTGGGTCAAAGGTATGCTTTTTGTGCTCTATCTAGTGAGTTAAGCACTATTAGCTATCTTTGAGAAATAATTACTGACTTGATTGTCAGAGTGCCCGAACGAACCACCGCCAGATTCTTATATTTCTGTAGCAGGTTGTTTGGGTTTAGTCTATTCTGTCGGTGCTCTCCTGCTGAGTTTCCCTGTTTGGTTGTGTGGTCGGAAATCAACACTCACAATAGTTAAAATATTAATTACAGGGGCTCTGTGATTTGTTGAGTTCTTCTCATTATGATATCTTTCTTATATTATGACATGTCAATAAATAAATAAAAAAGATATATTTTATTAGACTATAATTGTACAAGTTAATATAATTGTTCTTATGTTAAATTAAAGTTCCCAGCTATTGATAAAAAAAAATTATTTAAAAAAAAGAGTCTTGTTAAATGACAAAAAATTTTAAGAACATAAGACATTTTTCACTAAAATTCATTTCAAGCCAGCCCAAGGACAAGGATATTGAAGTCATTGCTTTGGGCCCCCAACAAATGAAGGCTCCAAATTTATATAGGATCGCTTACTAGTAAGTCCCATATGTAAAGTTTGAAATCTATTTTGTTTCAAAACAAAATATTTATACCAATTAATCCTACATATTTTTAATTGTTATCAAAAAAATCTTTTTTTTTAAACTTTAAAAACGTTGCTACATTCTATTACTGCCGGACTTTGGTTAGACAGTCATCGGAGACTCGCCGGAAGTTCACCAACGTGTTGCCGGAGTGTTCTGAACATCATTGGAAGTCGTTGAAATGTCCAAAATATTGCCAGAAATAAAAAAGAATAAATGAAGAAAATATATTGAAAAAATATAGCAAAATGTGCTAAATATTAATAAACTGAAAGCAAAAAAATCATAACAACAACAAATAACAATGGAAAAAAGTATATATTATTTTTAATTTTTGTATGGTTTAAACAAATAATCTCAAATATTGATCAAACTAAAAAGTAAGTTTTAAAATTATAAAATGTTACAATTTCAAAACATGATTCTATTAAGCATTTATCCTTATTAATCAAACTGCATAACATGTTATGAAACTGTAAAACATGTTATGAAACTATAAAATTTTACAATTCTAAAGAATGTTATGAAACTATAAAATTTTATAGTTTTAAAGTATAATTTATTTCAGCACCAAAAAAACCAAAATTGTAAAATTTTACAATTGCCTGTAACTAAAACTTAAAAATAATCTGTTCAGAACTTGAAAATTTTCTCCATTAAAATAGAAAAATAGAAGTGTGTAGTAGAGAAAATGTAGAAATATTAAGACATCGAAGGAAAAAAACAGATATAGAGAGAATATTGTACTCCGGTAATTATTTTTAGTTTAGATCTAGTTGGATCTCATGTAAATTTACTCAGATTTAATGTAAATCTGAGTAGATCTACTCATTTTCTTCGTCAGAAACTCGTCTCTTTCACCGTCAGCGAGGGTGAAGTTAGGAGTCAATAATCGATGGTTACCAGTGAACCCCAAGCTATGGTGATCGTCGGTTGTCGGTGACTATATATTAGAAAGAGAAAAAGAATAAGCAAAGAATAATTGCCGGTGATCGAAAATTAGAAAGAGAAAGAGGGAGAGAAGAACGAATGCATAGGAAGAATAAAGAAGAATATTCAAAAAGTTGTAAGACTAAATAGACTTATCGCCTTTTAAATAGAATTTCCAAATAATTTGTCAATTTATATAATATCCAAATGCATTTACATATTCAATACAGCCCACAAAAACTTACGTCTAATTTAGAATAATTAAAAGACCTCTCTAATTTTATTACTATTTTCTTGAGAACATTACCGAAGAAGGAAAGAATAAAGATTTACAATAATGTTTGAGGGCCCGAAATTAGGGGCTCGAATTGGCTCAAAACCCCAAAACGACGTCGTTTTGGGGTTTGATTTTTTTTTTCCCTTTTTTTTTCTTTTCTTCCTTTTCTTCCTTCTCTTTCTTTCTCTTCGTCTTCTTCGTTGAACAGAGAGGAGCAGAGGCGAGAGAGAGAAGAGCAGCTCGCCGGCGTGCGTCGCTGCTCGTCGGCCGCGTCGCAGCTCGTCGTTCGTCCGATCTCGCAGCTCGTCGGCCGATCTCGCAGCTCGTCGCTCGTCCGCCTCCACCCGCCGCCGCCTCCGCCTCCGCCTCCGCCTCCGCCTCCAACCCCATTTCTAGGGCCCCCTCCAGTTCTGCTTCTCCTCCTCTCTTTCTTCTTCTTCTTCCTCCTCTCTTTCTTCTTCTTCTTCCTCCTTCCTTCTGAAATTCGAGCCGTTTGGCTCGAAACCCTTTCGGGCTTCCTACCAGTTCTCAAAGATTTAACCATAAAAATATAAAAAAAAGAAGCATTGATTGCTTCTTCAAACTTTTTTATAACTGGTTGAAAGATTCTGGAAATCAAAACATCAAAAAAAATTCCTTTCTATACTAAACCATTTTGAGAGTAGATTTCAATAATTCACACACACAACAAAAAAAAATAAAAAATAAAAAAATCTAAAGTCATTTTTGGTTTTTTATTTAATTTCAAAAAGTTCAAACAACCAATAATAATTTCTTGAAAATTTACTGAAATATAAGAATTTTACAGATATTGATGGCTTATATTTATTTTATGAATTAAGAAAAAGAAAATACATCATTTGATGTAGGCCTCATTTGAGAACATTCTATTTTAGAATTTTTTTGATTTTTTGGTTAAACTATGAGGTAAAAAATTAATATATTTGGGATAATTTTTTATTTTTTTATGAAAAAATATGTAAAAAGTAGAGAGAAAATAAAATTTTTGACTTTTTTTGTATAATTTGTTGAATTTTTAACTTTTTAAATAATTTTTTGATTTTTAAACTAAAAAGTGATGTTCCCAAACAAGATCTTATTAAATTATATGACAATATTATATTCTTTGTTCTAATGCATGCACCGATTACAAAAATATTATTAACATTTGTATTAGTTGTTATTGCAAAAGGATTTTTTCGAAATTAAAATTAATAAAATCACATCTAGTATTGACTATGTCACTTAAATAATTAAGTGGATAAATTTATAAATTGAATAAGACACATTAAAAAAATTGATTACAAAAGTTTAATTAATAATTTTTCATTACAAAGAGCAAGAAAAATTAATTTTAAATGACAATAAAATATGAAAAATTATAATTGACATTTAAACAACAAAATGCCTCTCTTTAAAATTTTGTCTTAGGTCCCAAAAAAGGTTGGGCCGCCCCTGAATTCAATACACTTTTAGTGAAAATAATATATATTTTTTGATATTTTTATATATTTTTAAGACACTTTATATATTTCTTAATATTAAACAATATATGAAGACATTTGTTAGTATTTATAAAAAAAATAAAAAGAAAGAAAGAAAGAAAGAGAGAGAAAGAAGCAGCCAATATGTGCACATGTGGTCCAATCCACGTGGAAGTGGTAATAAGGACATATCTTTTCGTGATAGTGGTGGGATCTCAAAAATTTTATTTAAATTTTTATTAAATATTTCTAGTATAAATATTGAGGCTTGTCTCGTGTGTGTAGGGGTGGTGGGGGTTGAAATTTAAGGGGGTCTAAATCACTACTGTTGTACCTAGAATAAATATTGAGACCCCCTTTCCCCCACCTCCTTTGACCCCTTTTCTTTTTTGATTGGTCACTTTTTCTTTTTCTATTCTTTTTTTTTTTTCTCTTTCAATCACCACCCGCCACGTGTGTGTAGGGGTGGTGGGGGTTGAAGTTTGAGGGGGTCTAAATCACTACTGTTGTACTAGAATAAATATTGAGACCTCCTTTCCCCCACCTCCTTTGACCCCCTTTCTTTTTTGATTGGTCACTTTTTCTTTTTCTATTCTTTTTTTTTTCTTCTCTTTCAATCACCACCCGCCACGTGTGTGTAGGGGTGGTGGGGGTTGAAGTTTGAGGGGGTCTAAATCACTACTGTTGTACCTAGAATAAATATTGAGACCCCCTTTCCCCCACCTCCTTTGACCCCCTTTCTTTTTTGATTGGTCACTTTTTCTTTTTCTATTCTTTTTTTTTTCTTCTCTTTCAATCACCACCCGCCACGTGTGTGTAGGGGTAGTGGGTTGAAGTTTGAGGGGGTCTAAATCACTACTGTTGTACCTATTGGTATATCAATTAGGACATGTTTGATTGGATGGATTAGAGTATGTGATTGGAATTATTAATCCGTGGGCCCAATTATCCTATGTTTGTTTTAACATTTTGGTTTAAGATTATTAATCCAATGGATAATTAACATTTTGGTTTAAGATTATTAATCCAATGGATAATTAATCCAACAAATTTGTAAGATTATTAGTAATGGGGTAGGTGTGAGATTATTAATCCAATGGATAATTTATCCTATTAATCCAATTAGATAATGAATACCACACTAATTTGATAGAATTATTAATACCTCACTATTAGTCTTGTGAATCAAATATGGCCTTAGTGTACTAATATATGCAATGACATTACTATTTCAAAATTATAACTTCACCTATTATACAAATTATAAAGACCTAAAATTTCTGAAATTGTGTCACATCATATATTAGTACATTAATTAATGAGTAATGTTAGAGATTCTAAATGTTCTACTAAAGTTTTTATCAAATATCTTACATGGGTGTGGGACCCACACAATGTAAATTTCATGTAGGTCTCATACCTATGTGAGATATTTGGTATAATTTTTAAAATCTTTAATATTTTTGTTAATTAATATACTAATTAGTATATATATTATTATTAAAAAAAAAAGAAGGAAAATTCAAAATCAATTAGTGATCCGATTGTATCACATGGGAAGGTGTTAAGAGATATGAAAGCTAAAATCAATTAATTACATGTGTATTTGTGTCTAGAGGTGATAGGGACATTAAATTTGAAATCAATTAATTATACTAGGATCATAAATTTGAGAAGAGATTTAAAAATAATATGTGTAAAACATAATTATATTTCATTCATATTTTATTTATTTTTTCTTTTTATTTTTTTTAATTCCTCATTAAATTTATGAATTAAACACAATCTATATATATCCAGTTTATATGATGATACATATTAGAGATAAGAGAAAAAAAATATATATATATATATAAAGATAAAGATAAAGATTAGAGATAAATACAAAAAAGATACATGTTAATTTTTATTTTATTTTTTTAAACACGTGTTAAATTTAAACATACAATTCCAAATCAATTGATTGAGTGAAGTAGCTTTTAAAGGCCGGTTTGGTGTAGGCTATAGAATTACTTATATATATATTTAAAAAAATTATACCAAAATATTTGATATAATTTTTAGAGTAAATTATAAATACATTTTTGATATTTGTTTAAAATACCAATTACTTCTTGTGGTTTGAAAAATTATAAATACCTCTTCGTCAAAAAATTTCATTTAACAGAATTAATTGAAAAAATAAAATTTCTAACTGTTCACATATATAATAATAAAATTATCTGAAATATTAATTGAAATAAAATTTTAACATTATTAAAAACTGTTAATTAACTTGATAATTTATTAATAAAATGACCTATTTATTATGAAATAAAAAACCTTAGTAGGCATAATGTAATTTCTAGAATCACAGGGAATGATTTATAATTTAAGTAAATCTCAGGGAGTATGTTTGTAATTTATCCTAATTTTTATTGATAATTTATGAGACATAAATAATTAAAAAAAAAATTCACATGGGAAGGTGTTAGAGACATGAAAGCTAAAATCAATTAATTACATGTTATTTGTGTCTAGAGGTGATAGAGACATTAAATTTGAAATCAATTAATTATACGATGATCATAGATTTGAGAAGAGATTTTAAAAAAAATATGTATAAAATATAATTATATTTCATTCATATTTTACTTATCTTTTTATTTTCATTTTTTTAATTCCCCGCTAAATTTATGAATGAAACACAATACATTCAGTTTATATTTTGATACAGATTAGAGATAAGAGAAGACAAAAAAAAAAATATAAAGATAAAGATTAGAGATAAGAAAAGACTAAAATACAGAAAAGATACATGTTAACTTTTTTTTTTTTTTGTTTAAACACATGTTAAATTTAAACATACAATTCCAAATCAATGGATTATGAGTGAAGTAGCTTTTAAAGGACGTTTAGTGTAGGTTATAGAATTACTTATATATATATATATATATATTTAAAAACATTATACCAAAAGAAATAATCATAAATATATTTTAAACTTCCGTTTGTTATTAGACTTTTTAACTTCTAAAAAATTATAGCAGACTCGAAATATATAAATTTAATGGATTAAAAGGGCCAAAGTAATAGAAGTCACACAAGGGAAATCTTATGGTACCACAAACACACACATGTATCTATAGAGGATAATATTATGATATACATATATAAGTTATGATATTTATAAAATTGAAACATTAAAAAAAAAAATAAATTGAGATTCACTTTTTAAATTCAGTAATGTATTAAGAAAATAATTGATTATCAATTAATTATCCTCTTAATATGTTACTAAATTTATTAAGTATATTTAATTTTTGAATCTGAATAAGAATACTTTTACCATAAAAATTCAATCTTATAACTAAAACAAACATAAAATAAGTTATAAAGTTATGATAGTCACACCAAAAATTTGAGTGTGGGTACCATAAGTTCCACATTTATGTGAGATATTTAGTCAAATTTTTAAGACTTTTAGGCCTCGTTTGTGAACAGATTTTTTAATAATTTTTTGACTTTTTGACTAAAATATAATGTGAAAAAAATAGTGGGTTCGTTTGGTTTGAATTTCCCATAAATTTTTGGGAAAATTTCTCTACAAATGAGTTTTCAGAAAAACTCAAACCAAACAAATTTTCCCAAAAAAATTTCCCAAAACTTGTAAACCAAACAAGTTTTCCAAACAAATCTCTCTCTCATACACATCAAATCAATCACTTTTTCCAAAACTCTCTCTCAAAATAATTTTCCAAAACATCTTTCCAAAAAAACCAAACCAAACAACTTTTCGTACTTTTTATCTCCCAAACTCATCTCCCAAACTCAAACCAAACATACCCAGTATGTTTCAGATAACTTTTTAATTTTTTACAAAAAGATATGTAAAAAGTAGAGAGAAAATGAAATTTTTAATTTTTTTGGTATAGATTGTTAGCTTTTTAATTTTTTTAATGATTTTTAAACTTTTAAGCTAAAAAGTAATGCTACCAAACAAAACCATTATTTTTGTAAGTTGTAACCAAACACTATATAAGGTCATAACCAAAGAGCTATTGAATCATAATCAAAATAGGCTCCGTTTGGGAAGAAAAAAGTTAGGCTTTTTTTAGCTAAAATAGTCACAAAAAATAAAATAAGCTTTTAGCCTAATAAGACAAAACATCACATCCAACTCATAATCGTTAAATTCTTTCTCTTACAAAAAAGTTAAAAAAATCAAAAAAGCCAAAAGCCCTTTCCAAACGAGACTTTTTAACCTCAGATTAAAATAGTTAAAAAAATTAAAAAGTTAAAAAGCCAACCCTTTCCCAAACGAACCCATAATATCACAATTAATATTGCAATAAATTATAATTAATATCATAATATATTAAAATCATGAAAAACTTTTCATAAAAATAATCATAAAAGCTTTTGTATCCCTTGAATTACACTTAAAATAAAACACCACACATTAATCAAGGTAATCTAAAAATCATAAATCTTTCATGATCATTTTGATAAAAAAAATTTCATGATCCTAACTTTTTCTCTTATATATATCTATATATAAATGGAAAACAGTGGCACAATATGAGCAGGTTGACTCAAGAAAAGGTTATGCAGGGCTGTGAAATTAGAGAGAGAGAGAGAGAGAGAGAGAGAGAGCGCAGTAGTAGCAGCAGCAGCAGCTATACAAGTCTATCTTGGGTTTGAGAATGGAATGGTTAATAGGATGTTGGATTTTAACGGCTATAATTCTTGGGTTGAGTTTGTTGTATAAGCTGAAAATGAAAAAAGAGGGGCAGCCAAACAAGAGTGAGATTCCAAGAGGGAGCTCAGGATGGCCTTTTATAGGGGAAACTCTTGACTTCATTGCTTCTGGTTACACCTCTCGCCCTGTTAGCTTCATGGACAAACGCAAGTCTCTGTAAGTCTCTTTATGTTCTGTTTGTTTACCTTCAATTTTATTTTTCCTTCGTTTTCTGAATTGTCTTTAATTACTATTTTCTGTTTCTTTTTGTTTTCTCTCAATCCACCCAACCAAAAGTGTGAGTATCTATCATCATCATTGTCTTTCTTTTTTTCTTTTGGGGCTCTGTCAGTATATACTATACATGGCTCTACCCAAGAAGGAAAAAGAAAATGGTATGTTTTCATTATTTTGTTCCAAACAAAAAAGTCTTGACTTTTTTTTAAGAAAAAAATTCACAATTTTAAAATAATTGGGAGGAGGGTAACCTGAAAAGAAAAGTTGCATGGCACACAATGATAAAATTCGAATTCAAACGTCATCCCGATTAATAAGCAGCTTATTTATTAGACCAACTCCATAATCTTAGATCGCCCTTTGAATTGTGTCGTGCTTGGTAATCTTTAATTTATTTGTGTGTAATAATATTTACATTTTGCTTTTAAATATTATTTTCTTAATCTCTCATAAAAATAGAAAACAAAGAGGTTAATTAGGTGGATGAGACGTTTTGTTATTAACTGTGATGCATAAAAATATAATTAGTTGTGAAAGTTATTTTTCAAGTGATTGATTAGATAGCTAAGATAAATTGATCATGTGTGTTCTATTCTTCATAAGATTACAAATAAGTAGTAAAATAATTTTATTTTCGTAAAGTTTTCTAATCATTTTGAGTGGGATGTCTTAGCCTTCATGTGTGCGATGTGGGTTGATTTTTTGTTTTTTTGATTTTTTAATTATTTTATTCTGGATTTAAAAAGTCTCGTTTGAGATAAATTTTTTTAATTTTTTAACTTTCGTAAAAAAAAAATGAATTAATTATAGATTAGATGTGACTTTTTGTCTTATTTAGTTAAAATAGTCAATTTTATTCTATATGCCTATTTTAGCCTAAAATAATATCCCAAACATAGCCTTATTCTATGAGAAGTATAAGCCTTTTTTATACACTTCAAAAAATTTCATATAGTACTACTATTATTTTAGAATTGTCTCATTATTGTTGTTATTTTCCTCATCTCTTTGTCATAATAAGTGGTGTTTTGGAAAATTGGTAAAAAATTAATTTTTTTGACTTTTTGTAAATAAGTTGGGTTTTTTTGACTTTTTTGTGTAAAAAAGTTAAAAAACTAAACTTTTTACTATATTCTCAAATTGTCCCTAAGTGATTTTATTTTATATTTTTATAAATAAATATTTGTGTAAATCCAAAAATTCACACAACACCCTTCCATGAATTTATTTTTTTAATAGAACGATAATATAATATGACAAGATAATTATATTTAAAAAACAAGATTAATTATGTAAAGATAATTATATTTTTTAAAAAAAGATTAATTATGTAATTTTATTGTGTGTCAGTCAACACATAATTACACTGAATTTTGGAGTGGGTCAAATCTGGGGCCATAGTGGGTGATGATGCCTAATCTTTGTCAAGGTGGTATGCAACCTATCTATCAATGGGACCTGTAATTATTATAATTATCTTTGTGTTTTTTTTCATGGGTTTAAAATTGACTAATCACACGCTGTGATGTGCTTTCAAATCGGATGGAAATTGGAATTCAATTAAAGAGCTTTCAAAAAAGAAGCATCGAAGGGCATATTTTGACTTTTACTTTTGTCATTAACGACAAAATTCACAAATTATATACCAATTTTTCATACTAAATTAATGGCTTGTTGGCCGACCTGTTGGTACAAAAGTTAAAAGGGAAAATTACTGTTTATGAAAAAATTTGGGATTTTACTGATTAATATTTTATAAATTTTATTATTTATTTGTATCCAAGCCGCATATATGGATTGGACTAGGCCAAGTTTGGCATATTCAAAATAAGTCAAAAAGTTACTATCCTATTTAGGATTGTTTTGAGAAATTGGTAAAAAGCTGGCTTTTGACTTTTTACCAAGCTTTTTAGCTTTTTGGAAAGTGATTTGGGAAGTTGGTAAAAAGCTGGCTTTTTATTTTTTAATTTAATATTTATTTATGGTGTCAAATCAATTTAAAATGACCAAAATACCCTTACCAAAATTTAAAATTCTACACAATTTGTTGACCTAAAGGGTATTTTCGTAATTAGCCAACCTAGCTTTTTGTTCACTTGCCAAATGCAACAATGGCCCAAAAAAGCTGACCCAGCTTTTTTCTCAAGCAACAAAAACGCTGGCTTTTTTATGTCTTCCCAAAACGGTACTTAAGTCACATCATCCTATTTAAATCACATCACCTCTCTACCACATCACTTCAAACTCAACTTATATTTCATAAAAAGTCAAAAAGTGCACTTATTTAGAACATTCCAAACAACCCCTAGCAATTTTTCTCCATGTGGGCTCACTGGTGGCTTATATTAATAATCAAAACCATTTATCTCATACAATTTGTCAAGGAAATTACTTTTATAAAAAATAAATTGATTTAATATGACTAATAAAACAATTATCACACAAAAAAAAGGATAAGCGCAATTAAAATAAATAGTTTTTTTTTGTGCTTTATTTTTTCAAACAACATGTGACACTTTAATGTTTGATCAGTTTGATTATTTTGCACCAATGATTTTCTAAGTAAATTTTATAAATTGAACAATTTAAATTATTGAGACCAGTCATAATAGTGAGACCAACACCACCTCTATTTCATTATTTAAATTATACATTAATTTTTGTGTACATATTTTGACACTTTTCTATGCACCTAATATTATTGTCCTTTTAAATTACATAATATTTTTTTACAAGTAACAAGATATCTATTATTAATGCATCGGTTTCATGTCTATATTTTTCTTATATTATGCCTATAAATATTGTTGATTTGTAGATGATGGTATTCAAATTTTTGAATAATAATTTTGGTTACCATTATGGGATAGCTTATAATTGTTTTCCAGAACAGAATTTTCAAATTACAAAGTTAAAAATATTTTACAAATTAATAAATTTACAAATTATGTAATAACAAAACTTTAAATTTAAAAAAAAATTCAATTTTAATAATGTGACAGTTGTCACAATAATAAATAAATAAAATTATAAAATTTATGTGAGTTTTTGATAAAATTATTAATAATTCATTTAGAATTTCTAATATTTTTAATATTATAATAGTGACAACTAAGAAAATGGAGTGAAAATCTGTACGATATAGAAAGTGACTTCATAGGAACACAAGTTGTCACAATTTTTTGCTTTTCTATAATGCCCTTTAGCAACTACAACATAAGGTGGTCTTTGGCAAGTGATTTTGTGGCTAAAATAGTTATAAAAGACAAAATAGGTTATTTTAGTCACAACAAATAAAATATCACATCTAACCCATAATCATTACACTCTTCTCTCACAAAAAAAGTCAAAAAGTTCTTCCCAAAGTTTTTTAGCCCAGGTTAAAATAGTCAAAAAAGTCAAAATATCAACTCACTTTCCAAACGGAGGTTAAATTATATATAAATCTGTAACTGTTAATTTCAAGTGTACTTTGCACTCCTTGAATGATATGATATATAATTTAGAGAGAATTACAAATTGAATGTATCTTTTAAAAATAATTATTTATACATGGAAAAGTTTATGATTTTAATAATTAAAATTTATAAACTTTATGATTATTCTGAAAAAATAAATTTCAACTACTACACTGATTTGTTATTTTTTAAAAAATTTATACTTAAATTGATATGAATTTATTGCTCAACTTAAATTCTGTCCTCGTTTAGCGTGTTGGTTTTTGAAGTTAAAATAAAATAAAATAGATTAAAAAATCAATAAGATAATATCATATTTAAATTATAATCATTTTATTTTTTTTTAAAGTTTAAAAAATCCAGAAGTCTAATATTAACTAGATTTTTTCACTTCAAATTAAAATAATTAAAAAATCAAAAAATTAACTTACATCCCAAACAAAGCTTCTATAATTTATTATCTCATATTATTCGAATCAAATTACCAAATATATAATAACATATCAATATAAAATGAATAATGCTATATGTATTAATTAACGTACCAACTAATATATTAATAGATGATATGACATACAGTGATGCTACATACACCAAGTAGTATACTAATTAGTATACCAACACTAATTATAATATTATTATTAAGAATAATGCTATATGTACCAATTAATATATTAATTAATGGATAATACTTGAGACCCCCTTTTGGGGGCACCCCCTCACCCCCCTTTGCCATGTGTCAGGGGGTGATTGGATGTGCAGGAAAGGGGGACCAATGAGAGAAGAGAGGGGGTCAAAAGGGGGTCTAAAAAAGGGGGTCTAAATCACCACCCTTAATTAATATATCAATTGATAATGTGACATAATTTAAGAGATTTTTAGTATTTGTAATGTGATTAATGAGTGTGATCAATAATAATGTCATAACTAGTGTTAGTAACTAGTTAGTACACTACTAATTGGTATATGTAGCACCACCGTATTATTGACCTCACTCATTAATTATATTACAAATATCAAAAACCTCCTAAATTATATCACATCATCAATTGGTACACTAATTAGTACATTAATTAATACATATAATATTATTCTATGATACTCCCTCCGTCCCAAAATATTAGTCCCTTATTCCATTTTTCATTGTCCCAAAATATTAGTCCCTCTTTAAAAATCAAGTACAAAAATAATATAAATTTCTTATTTTGCAATTCTTTTAAATTAATAAACAATATAAAAAGTACAATTATGACATTGATATTCTCAAAAAATGTACTATCAAAAGGATAATTTTGGAAAATTAACTTTTTTCAAAAGCAATAATTATACTATCAAAAAAAATTGGATTCCCCAAAAGGGACCATTATTTTGGGACGGAAGGAGTATAATTTTAAAAATTTTGAATATTCGTAAAAAAAAAAAAAAAAAAAAAAAAAGCTTCAATGCATTTAATACGGAGACACCATAGGTTTCAGCTTCCCAATGAAATGACCATTTGCTTTCTGCAAACTTACACGTCATCTTCTCTTCATTCCATGAAGCATGTCAATTTGGGTATGGGTTATTTTTAAAATTTTTTAATTTATTATAAAAAAATATATAAAAAAATAAAAGAATAATAAAATAAAAATAAATTAATAAGTCAATAAATAATTTATTTGGCTTATTGTTAATCATATGACCTAAACAGAGCGCAAACCCAAATATTTTTTCACAATGACACATTTTATAATCATATGACCTAAAAATATTTTATCATGTATAAGTTACATATTTCATGTAACTAAATTTTAACATAATAATATTTTTATGTCATATGACAGTTAACGTGACATTTTTTGTTAAATTTTAAATAAAAATTAATTTTAAAAGTAAATTTAAAACATGAAGGAGTAAAATAAAAAATAAATTTAAAAAAAATCAAACATAGAGAACAAATTATAATTGAGTGTTCTGGGAAGAGAGTTAAAAATTAATTTTTAATTTTTTTAAATTTTTTAAACTTTTTTATGTGAGAGTGAAAGTGAATTAAAAGTTAAAAAAATAATTTTTAACCTACTTTCTAAAATGACCCAATGTATTGAGATACAAATAATCGAATCTCTCTCTTACTTTAATAATTAGGTACGGGAAGGTGTTCAAAACGCACATATTGGGAAGACCCATAATAGTATCGACGGACCCAGAGGTGAACAAGGTGGTTTTACAGAACCAAGGCAACATTTTCATACCATACTATCCCAAATCCATCACTGAACTTCTTGGGAAATCTTCAATTCTCCAAATGAATGGAACTCTTCAGAGGAGAGTACATGGCCTTATCGGTGGCTTCTTCAGATCTCCTCAGCTCAAAGCTCGTATTACAAGAGATATTCAAAGCTCTGTAAGACTCACTTTGTCTACTTGGAAAGACAAACAACCCCTTTTACTTCAACAAGAAACCAAAAAGGTCCCATCCCTCTCTCTCTTTCTCTCTCCCTCCCTCTCTACATTCATGTACAAAAAAGATTAATGCTATGTACCAAAAATTAAAACTCCAAAAACATATATTGCTTTGTTTGGGAAGAAAGTTTGTAGGTTTTTTTTGGCTATTTTAGTCATAAAAGACAAAATAGGCTATTTTAGCCACAACAAACAAAACATCACATCCAACACATAATCATTACACTCTTCTCTCACAAAAAAAATCAAAAAAACCAAAAAGCTAAAAAACCCTTCCCAAACCAAACTTTTTAGCCTAAGTTAAAATAGCTAAAAAAGCCAAAAAATCAAAAAGTCAACTCACTTCCCAAATCAACCCATATTATGAAAAAAAAAAATATGAATTTATATGGTCTTAATTTGAGGGAGTGTTTAAGTTTGGTCGGCCGATTTAGATAGCTTTATTTTTAAAAATTTGGTGGGTTTATTTATTTTTGAAAAAAATTAAAATTATTGGATATCGATTGTTTTATGTTTGAAACACATTTATATTATAAAAAATAAGTAATTATTCTTAAAATTATAATTATTGTTTTTAAAAAAATATAATTCAAATATATAATTACTAATATTCAATCATCTTAATTTTTTGTATTAATATTATAGTCCTAAAAAATGACAGTCTCAAAATCGGTTCACCAAGCCAAACTATCTCTCAAGTTGGGTAGCCAACTTGAGATAATCCAAACCCAAAAAATATATACTCCAAATTCATTCTAAGTATGAGTTTCTAAAGTTCTCAATAATATATTAGTGTTAGATGTGAATCACGTAGGTGTCGTTTGGGAAGTAGGTTGACTTTTTAGTTTTTTGACTTTTTTTGACTATTTTAGTCTGGGCTAAAAAACTTGGTTTGGGAAGGACTTTTTGGATTTTTGATTTTTTTGGCTTTTTGGTGAGGGAAGAGTGTAATGATTATGGATTGGATGTGATGTTTTATTTTTTATGACTAAAATAGTTTATTTTGTCTTTTATGGCTAAAATAACTAAAAAAGCCCCAAATAACTCTTTCCAAACGGAGCCTTAAATTTATTTTTGTGAATCACATAATATTTGTTTTTCTTGATATTTTTTCATATAGAATGATTTACATAATTTTCATATAGAGTAATAATATACCGACTAAATTTATGTACATAATTTTCATACAATATGATGTACTATTTTGTAGTCCCTTTATTTACAATGAAAATATTCATTATTGTTTTACTAATTTCACAAATGTCATTGTAACACTATTCTTATTATAATTAATATTTTTTCTAATACAAAATTTATAAATATTTTTATTTGTTTGTTTGTTTGTTTGTGGTATGTTAGATTACGTTTGAAGTGCTGGTGAGAGTGTTGATGAGCGTTGGTCCTGGTGATGATTTGAACTTCCTCGAGCGAGAATACGAAGAATTCATCAGAGGCTTGATTTGCTTACCAGTTAAATTTCCTGGAACCACACTATATAAATCTCTCAAGGTATTCAACTGCCAATAATTATAATAAAAAATTGTTATAAATTATCAATATTATTATTATTATTATTATTATTATTATTAATCATTATGTTCAAATACAGAATATTAACGTAACCATGATACAGAATAATAAAAATAAATAAATGAGATGCAGTATTTCACATCAATATCAACTTACTTGGGTACGGCTCTGTTTTGGAATCAGCTTATTATTATTATTTTTCTTTTATTTTCAAGTCAAAAAATCAATTTGTAAGCCACTTCCTAAAACAACTGCTTCGTTTGGCAATATTATTTTTTAATTTAAAAATTAAAAAATCACTAAAAAAATTAAAAAGTCAACAATTTATATTAAAAAATCAAAAAATTCTTTTTCTCTCTACTTTTTACATATCTTTTCGTAAAAAATTAAAAAGTCATTTTAAACGTATTAATTTTTTTATATTAATATTTTAATCAAAAAATCAAAATATTATTAAAAAAATATATTTTCAAACGAGGCCTTAGTACACAACACATACTGTTTTTAGATGGGAATAGTTTGTAGGGAAAGTTGTTTGGAATGATTTTTTGATTTTTAAAGAGATAAGTGCACTTATTTAAAAGATGTCAAACAATTAATAATAAATTTTATAAATATTAATATTTTTAAATTTTCCATAAATTTATAATTATTTTTTAAAAGTTTCACTGAATTTTAATTTTTCGTAGTTTGTAAGTCTACTACATTTGTATGCATCTATGCATGCATGACATTCGCGCACGCATAATTAATAAATAAAATTATTTTACATATTTCTTTTCATTAGCATAAACATAAGTTTCTAATGTATTTATTAATGTAGACGAATCTGATAATTTGAATGTGAAACATTTACCGGAATGAAATAAGGGTGTGTTTGTTTAGATAGACTGAATAAAGAGGATTGTAATCCACTAGATTGTTATTTCTGTCTTCGGATTAATTTGTTTTTGTTTAGTCATGGGATTAAATGTCTTGATTGAACTTTTCTAATAAATCCTATATTTGTTTAGTTATAAGATTAGATGTTTGGATTAGACTATTCTATTAAATCCGATGTGTATCCTATTTTATTTAATTTTTTTATTAGAACTTTTAAAAATTATCTAAATAGAATATCTATAAAAATTATATAAATTTATTTTAATTTTTTGTTGATATTTTTTAATTTTATTTTAATTTGAACTTTTAATTTACTAAAAATATATATATTTTATTTTATTTTAATGGAGATTTTAATTTTATTTTAATAAGCTCAAAATAATCTCAATCCCGAGCTTTCTGTCCCACACCCTTGGAATAGAGTTATCTCACATACGAGGGAATATTGTCTAGATAGACTCACAATTGGGTGCAAAATTTTTAAACCAATCAATGGACTATCTTTCATCCACCGGGCTATGAGTCCTATCTTGTGTTCATATTTCTCCAAACAAACGTGTAAGTACGAATTCTGTTACTCATAGTCGTGAGGGTTGTCAATAAAAAAACGCATAATATTAAAATATTTATAATTTTAATATATTTTTAATTAATTTTTTAACACTAACAACTGTCTTAAAAGTTATTTTTCATGTTTGATTCACAAGATTAATAGTAAAGTATTAATAATCCTATTAAATTAGTGTGGTATTCACCATCCAATTGGATTAATATCCATTGGATTAATAATCCCACCTCTACCCCATTACTAATAATCCTATAAATTTGTTGGATTAATTATCCATTGGATTAATAATCTTAAACCAAAATATTAAAACAAACATAGAATAATTGGGCCCACGGATTAATAATCCTAATCCCATGCTCTAATCCGCCTAATCAAACATGCCCGACTAATACTATATGCATCAATTAGTGTGGTAACTAGTGTATCAATCGATGATGTGATATAATTTAAGATATTTTTGATATTTGTAATTTATTTAATGAATGAGATCAATAATAATATCATAATTATGTTGATACATTAATTAGTATATGTAGTACCACTCAATCTTTAATAAGGGGTGGTTTGGCATCCCTTAAATAATTCATCTTTTTATCTTTTTTCCATCACATCACCTCTCTACTTTTCTGCACATCTTTTCGTAAAAAGACAAAAAGTACACTTATTTAAATCATCTCAAATAACCCTTAAGTTATAATGTACATGTGCTAGAATAGTTTAAAGTTGCTCTTTAAACTGTAAATGCAGGCAAAGGAGAGGTTGTTGAACATGGTGAGGAGGATCGTAGAGGATAGAAAAATGGCTCTAGAGAAGACAGATGACAAGGGTATGCCCGATGATGCGGTGGATGTGCTGTTGCGCGACACAGGTGAATCAAATGAGGTCAATCAACGTCTGCCGATGGATTTCATCGCTGGGAACATCATAGAGATGATGATACCAGGGGAGGACTCAGTGCCCATGGCCATGACCCTAGCTGTCAAATTTCTCAGTGACAGCCCCGTCGCTCTAAGCCGCTTGGTGGTACGAAATCTCAAACGTTTATTTATTTATTAATTTAATTAACTATATTTAATTTAACGGTTGAGATCACTGCATGAAGTGGGACCTGAAGTGTCCACGTCAGGTCAGATCACTGAGAAAGTTTTGGTCTGTTGTTTGACTTTCTGACATCACTGTCATCAGTAGGACACTGAGAACACACGAGTCAGTGAGAGAGGAAAGGCTAAACGGGTGCTCGTGCCTCCTGAATCAGATCCTCTCCTTGATTGCTTATTTCTTTGGCCGTTGGGTTTATTTTTAGGCACAATTTCGATGATTCAAATTATTCATATTTTAAGATTTGTTAAATATATTATATTTGTAAAAAATTAAGTTGATCAGATATTAAAAAGTTTGTGTTCGAAAAACAGTTTATTAAATTTTTTTTTAAAATAATTTTTAGTTCGACGATCCGAACACGTAGTTTTTAATATCTGATTAACTTAATTTTTTACAGATATGATATATTCAACAAATATTAAAATGTGAATGGTTCGAATCGTTAAATTAAATCCAAAAGTAAGCCCAATAACTCAACAAATAAGAAGTCAAGAAGGAAAGTCAAGAAGAGGATCATGATTCGTGCCTCCTATCCAAGAATTTGTTCTTTACACCCATTATTGAAATAAATAAATAAATAATTATATGTAAGTTCACTGTTTAGATTTAGGCCTCATTTGTTAATTATATATTTTAGTTAAAAAATTAAAATATTACTATAAGTTTTTATATTATTCTCTCTATTTTTTTTGCATATTATTTTGTAAAAAATCAAAAAATTACTAAAATAGTATATTTTTAAACAAGTCCTTAATCTTAGAATTAATTACTTAAAAATCTTATTTACAAATATTATGGTAATTCAAGTCCTATTTAAGATTTTTTAAACCAATAAGTCTTATTTAGTTTTTTTTTTTAATTTTTAAAACCAGTAACATTATCAATTTTACATAATAATGTTTTAGATAATTGTTTCACTAACTGATGAAAAAAAACAGAGCATGAGATTAAACGTTTTTGGCCTTCTACTTATTGGTTTGATTCAACTATTCAATAAAACTTAGAATATCAACAGTTTTTTTCTAGTTTTAAAACTGAGAACATTATCATTTTTTTCATTTTTAATCTTTTTTTTCCAATTTTGCATATTATTATTCCACCATCATGCTCTTTTATAGATATAAAATTTAGTTTTGCATAAAAAAATAATTTAGCTTTTTCATTTTTTTTTGCACATAATTTTTTTAAAAAATTTCAGTTTGGAAGTTGATATTTTAAAGTTTTTGAAAATCAAAATAAATGTCAAATAATTACAAATGATAAACAATCATTAGTTGAAGGATAATTCCGGCTATTAAAAATTTAATAGGATTTGAAGGTTTAAAAAAATTTAGTTAGGACTTAATGAAGTATAAATTTATAAATTAAGACTTGTGTGTAAATACTCCCATATTTTATAGACTCAATAATGTATAAGTGATAAGATTGGTTGATTATGAGAGAAGAAATAGTGCTACATGCACCAATTGGTATACTAACATATGTTATGACATTATCCTTTCAAAACTATGGATCTCACAGATCTCACACGTTATACAAATTACAAGACTTAAAATTTCTAAAATTATGACATATTATCTGTTGATATACTAATTTGTATACCAATTGATACGTATAGCTTTATTCTTAAAGAAGATACTCGAGAGAATGATAATTGTAATATCTTAATTGACTGTCATATCACTGAGATTAAAAATTAAATCTAACTTTTAGTATTAAATAACAAAAAAAATAAAAAATAATTACAATTAAATATAATAAAATTTAAAAATTTCCTTGGTTCCTATTCCTAAGCATATAGGCATTAGTCTTTTCTTTTCATTCTCCTTCGTCATTGCCAACCCCACCACTCGTGTTTTTTGGGATGATAAAATTATTCGATTTAATTGTATTTATTTTAATTCGATTTTAATATAAAAAAATTTGAGAGAATATTAATAAAGTAAATTATAAGAATAAGAAAGTAAAAATTGTCAAGATTGAAATAAAATATAAAATTATATCATCAAAATAGTTGAGTTTAAAATTAAAAATTTCTATAAAAATTTCAAAAAAAAACAAAAAAAACAAAAACGATCAGTTGTCACTACAATGATCCCCTCCATCGTAGTTAGCCACTTACCCAGCCATTTCCAGTCTCCCCACACCCATCAGTTACCTTATCTCTATAGACCCTCATCTTTAGGCCTATTTTGGGAAGTAAAAATAAATTTTACTTATTTATTTATTTTTGTTTTTAGTTTTGAAAAAATATGTAAAAAAGTAAAGGGATTATGTGATCTAAATAAGTCAATAAACTAATAAATTTGCATTTTGTTAGTTGCCAAAATAAACCTTACAACCATAATCTTTCTCCCTACTTTTGCGATTTCTCCATTTCTTTCACGGATTTGGGGTGGCTGTTGTGCGGGGTGCACAGTAATCACTGTTGTACAACCAAATGGGTCCATTTCGGGATCCATTTCGATAATTCGAACCGTTCATATTTCAGAATATATCAAATAGAACATACCTGTAAAAAATCAAGTTAATTGGATATCATTTACCATTTCATCCACTCACATTTATATTCATTTTAATATTTTAAATCACAATTGTTATTTATTTTTATAGATACAAATGTGAGTGGATGAAAAGGTAAACGATATCCGATTAGTTTGATTTTTTGCAGGTATGTTCTACTTGGTGTATTCTAAAATGTGAACGATTCAATTTATTGAAATGAACTCCGAAATGAACCTATTTAACTACACGATAGTGACTGCTCTGCACCTCACATAGCAACCACCCAAATCCTTCTTTCACCTCGCTTCCCCTTACCAAAAGATAGGGAAGGCATGAGGGGAGTTAGGTAAAAATATAATTTTAGGAGTTCAAAGAAATTGTTTGAGAAGTATTAACAACAACCAAAATTATTTGACTTCTTTGGAGTTAGGTAAAAATCTAGTTTATTGACTAAAAATAAGTTTACAAAAAGTAATGTTAATAAAGCAGTTTGTTTATTAATTCTTTACTTTTTTTTAAAAAAAAAATTCTAATATTTTTTTGAATTGATTAAATTAAGTTTTTTTTGGCGGAAGATATGTTTGTCAAATGAGCTAAGTTTTATTCATTTCTATTTTTTTTATTATTTAATGAAATGACATTTTTCTTAGCAATTACTTTTGTAAAATTTTTTTGGGTTAAAAAGTAGATGTGTTTAGCAATTACTAAAAAAAGATTACTTTACTTTTTACTTTTTGATGAAAATTACCATATTATTTTTATAATGTTGCGAACCTTTTGTTAATCAAAGGAGCATGACGGAATTTCTCAATGTATAGAGTAAATTATCTTTTAATAATTATGTTTAACATTTTTTAAAAATATTAATAGAGAAGTTGCTTTTCTAAGCCAACCAAACAAATTTTTTAATTTTGATTTTTCTTAATCAAAATACTACTTATTTAGAGATTGTCAAGCATCACCTCTGTTATCCTGTTAAGCCACAGCCAGACAAAACTTTACATTAAAAAATAACAAAATTTTATTTATTTATTTTTATGCAATTTTTAGAAGAGAAGAGACAGTCAAAATTGCTACAAGAGGGTAGTGGGGGTGACAAAGGGTTGATAATTGGAAAAATTATTGACTGATCTAAGGGTGTCATATGGTGGTATTTTTCACTAATCACAAATTATCATATTTTTTCAATCATTCAATATAAAATTATGAATTTCACCTCTATCACTAATCACAATACTACGTGGAGGTTGTACAGCCGTACGATTCAGATTGAACGGTTGTCAGATGCGGACCGCTCTCTCATTAACCTTATGGATGTGCTTATTAATATTGTGTGACCACTGGACACTTGTTTTCTATGGGAGAAATTATTAAAAAAAAGATAGTTATTTGTCATTAAAAAAAATAAAAAAATGTTAAAAAATATTTGTCAAACGCAACCTTATTTTAGGGGCGGTGAAGATTACATTTTAAGATGAATTTGAATTACACATTTGGTTAAAATAAATATAATTTAATCATTTAGCTATCAATATTTGATAATTTGATTTTTTATATAATTTTGTTTAAATAAATTTTAAAAGATAAACTGCGCTAATCATTCATAATGGATCTCAAAATGAGATGAATCCACAAATACACCTCTCCAATTACATCATCAGCTCAAAAGGAACTGATCCCTTTTGTTCTTACTTCATTATTCTTATTTTTTGAGAACCTTTTAGGTTAGAAGCAATGAATCAGCTGGTTGGATCTGAACTAGCAGTACTTAGATTTGAAACTAGTTCTGAGATCTCTTTCAAAAAGTGTCAAAAAAATCAATTTATTGATTTATTTGACTTTTTTATACGTCTTTTCATAATAAATAAAAATGTCAATTTTTTACTTAACCTTTTTTTAGTACTTCCCCAAACAATGTCAACTTTTTTTTTGGGGTAAATTACAAACACCCCCTCGAGGTTTGATAAAAATACAGATTCTCTCCTGAGGTTTGAAAAATTACAAATTACCCCTTGAGGGTCAAATTTTCCTAACAAATTAGGAGAAATTAGGGGGGAATCTGTATGAAAATAAAAACCTCAGGGAGCAATTTGTTATGAAAATATAAACTTCAGGGGGCGGGATGTAATTTCTCAAACCTCATGGGGGAATCTGTATTTTCACCAAACCTCGAGGGGGTGTTTGTAATTTGCCCTTTTTTTTTTTAGTACTTCCCAAACCAATTCTCAACCTTTGTTTTTTTACTTTTAAACAGTATGTTTGATTCGTTTGAAAATTAATTATTTCAGTTAATTTTTTAACTTTTCATGAAAAAACGTATAAAAATAAGGAGAGTGATGTGACAATTTGTAGTAATTTTTTTTTAACTTATTGAATATAAAAAAAGCTAAGAAATCAGAAAATAATAATTTTAAAAAAATACTCAGAATGTTAATGTAGGGTTTAGTATTGAAAAGCAAGCTTAAATTTATGGATTTATAGAATGAGTAATGATACATCCCTCTAATTTTGAAATTGAGCTCTAATAATGTAGCAGAAAATAAAAATAAAAAATTCAAGACTAAAACATAATATCATAGTAAGGCTCACCCGCATTAGAGCTCATTAGAGGTTCTTCATTAGAACTCCTAATCATTTTTCTTATATAAGTGTCCCATAAATATAAATATATACTGATCAAAATAATTGCACCTTGTCTGCTGGTGCAGTCAGTTCAGTTCCATGAAAACCCTAGAGTTAGAGAGTACCTCACTGACACCTTCTACAAAACCTCAAATGTTTTTGGTTTGTTGTATTTCACCATATAAGAAATGCCCAGGTAACAATACAAACCATGCTTTGCTTTGTAGTGGCTTTCTTGTATTTTTTTTTTTCAGGACCTTACAATATTGTCCTTGCCACATTAAATACACATCTACACTTTGTAGTTGTTTTCTTCCTTCCTTTCAATCATTACATTTTAAACAAATTTAAAAAGAAAAATTGTGTAAAAGTAAAATGTGGGTAGAAAAAATCATTTGTGGATAGGAATTGGGACATATTAATTTTGTAATTTTAATAATAACGATTCTAATAAAAATGAGAGATGATATGATATATTATGAATGATAATTTATATGTGATGAGAGTTAAAAATTATAAACTGAAAATAAAAGAAGTGAAATTATATATAAATATATTTAATAAATATAATCAGGGTGCGAGCAGGACGGGGTAGAACGGGATGGGAGGAGGAAAATCCATCCCTACTACACTTTTCATGGGGGGTGGGGGAAATTGCCATCACTACTTGTAAAAATCGTTTTGGGAATTTAATAAGACGGACAAGAGTTTTATTAAACCATTCCATTGTTACCCCCTTGCTACCAAACCACTAGATGCACAACTAAACATCTAAAAGTGTTTTTCGCAAAAAAAAAAAGTTTTTCTCTAAAAATGTTTCTGTAAAAACAAACAAAACTTTAATAGAGTCAAGTTTTGCATTTTTAGGAAATAAAATGCAAAAAGCTTGGCCTTAACTCTTATTTTGATTTTTGATTTGTGTGACTTTTTGGTAGGAGGAGAACATGGATTTGAAGAGGAGCAAGGCTCATTCATGTGATGATTATGCTTGGACTGATTATATGTCCTTGCCCTTTACTCAAAATGTGAGTTTATTTTTGAAATATCATGAAGCAAATACATTTATTTAAAAAAAGAAAAGAAAAAGAAAAACTAATAGTTGATTACTAAACTGTATTAGGTGATCAGTGAAACTCTTAGAATGGGAAATATCATCAATGCAGTTTGGAGGAAAGCTCTCAATGATGTAGAAATAAAAGGTCAGTCTAATACTTTAGCTTTCTACTTTTTTTCTCTATTATTTAAGGAATTAAAACTCGATTTTTACATAATTTATGACTAGAATAATCCGACACTGATATTTTTGAAAATTCAAACAATGTTGATGAGTCTTTTTTATTAAAGTGATTAGATCAAGATTTTGTCAGGTCGTTTTGTATATTTAAAAAATAATAATTTAATGCAGGTTATTTGATACCAAAAGGGTGGTGTGTGTTGGCATCCTTCAGCTCTGTTCACATGGATGAAGAAAATTATGAGAACCCTTATCAGTTTGATCCTTGGAGATGGGAGGTATTATTATTAGCTAGTTTGTTAATTTTGAGCATTGAGCTTAACTTCTGTGGACATCATCATTATGGTTATACTTGCCATAACATGAAGGGAAAAAAAAATGAATTATTCATTTCTCAAGTGGTTATAATGTGGCCATGTAATAAATGGATTGAAATTTATTTGTAATTGTGCTACTGCAAAAATTTCATCATCAACCCCTTTGAGGAGTTTGTCTTTGGTTTATGACACAATTGCTAGTTTTATTATGACGATTTCAACCGTTCATTTAAAGGCCTTGCTATGTTAATTATTATTTTTAACAATCAATCTAATTGGATAATTGTAACTACTTGATTTCATTGTTCATTTTTCTTGAAAACAAATATAATAAATCATATAACTAAGATTATCATCTTAATCTAATTTCTTTTTACACATAATCTATGCACAAGAACTTAAAAGATGAATGTTCGAATCATCAAAATGGGATTGTGATGGGCTCTGAAAGTCCTATTATGAAACCCGATGTCTCATTTTGTGTGAATCCAAAGAACAGAATAGTGATATCGCGGAACTTTTTTTATTATTTTTATTTGACTAATCATAACTGATCAGGACAAAATCTAACATGGTGATCTTGGACCACAAAATAATTTTTCATATTTTTTGTGTTTGTGTCGGCAGAAAACAGGGGCTGCTGTGGCTGTGAATTGTAGCAATACCTTTACACCATTTGGTGGAGGACAGAGGTTGTGTCCTGGTTTGGAACTCTCAAGGCTTGAAATCTCCATCTTCCTTCATCATCTTGTCACCACTTATAGGTAAAAAAATAATAATAATAATAATTTTTTTTTAAAGTTGAACTTGTGAGACATAATAGTAGTATACTCAATATAAACCATCCCGGCAATTTTATAAAAAAAGAAATGAAAAAAAGAAAAGAAAAAGATACATGCTTAAAATTATTGTTAAGAATTTCACTCCGAATGGTGAAATGTGATTGAGATTCAATCAATGGATTATAGAGTTTATATATAGAATAAATTTGAGCCCAACGTTGATATTTCTAAATAAAATTGTAAATATATATAAGTATTACTTGATATATAATAAATCTAGGGCCTGTTTGATTCTAGTATAACTACATAGGATTTGACAATTAACCCAATCAAATTCATTTTTGGATCACACAAATGACATCCAAATTAGTAATATGTAGGACTCTTAATCTTACAAAATTGCAATATATTTAATACGGAGAATAGGTATTAACAATCCTACACAATTATTCCATGAAATTGTTAATCCTATCACTAATACTGCAACTAATCAAACAAAGCCCTAAGGTCCTACAAGCAAAAGGAAGAGGTGATGATCATGGCAAGATATTTGGATGAGCATGAACTGGAAAGGGAAATTGAACAAGATAGTTTACGATGAGTCAGTTCATGCAAAGGACATCCCTAGATTTGATGTTTGGGGTGCATCCACAATAACTTTGTAGAAATGTCGATGATGCCCACCAAAGGGTTGTCTCCAATCTTCAAAAAAATTGACTCTACTATCCAGTTCCCACCTCCTGGGTCCATCAAAATAGACCACTTCAATAATTTAGTTGGTTCATCCTTTTATGCTTCTATATGATTATTTATGAAAATAATTAAATTGATAAATATGAAGAAATTATGTTGCTACAATTATTAGATAGAATTTAATTTTTATCCATAGATGGTTTACATAAAAGTTTAGCAATGTTACAACATTAATACCATGCACCATGGTACAAAAAATGAAATGCGAATTAAATTTATTTTAAAGGTATCAAATTTAAATTTGCACTATACATTTTATTTCGTAGGGTTACCTTGTATGTATGTGTGCAGATGGGTGGCACGGAAGGATGAAATAGTCAATTTTCCAACAGTGAAGATGAAGCAGAAGCTGCCCATCACCATCTTCCCCATAGACATAGACCATTGAGTTTTATTACTATTATTATTGTTATGTATAATGTATAATGTTTTTACAGCTGACAGCTGTCACTGATAGTTAGATTTGGCCCATACAGTCCCATTAGGTCATCTAGATAAACATCACTACTCAATCAAGTATATGTAGCAGCAGATATATATATATATATATAGATGGATAGATAGATGTGTACCCCCATGATTCTTGATCAATCAATTTATGTAGTTTATTTAGTTTTCTAAAGCAATTTCCTAGTATATGTACTGAAATTTTAGATTCATGATGATATCAATATTCACTAGTATATATCGGGCAATATTGTCTATTATCATTTGATATATGATATAACATCAATATATACATATATATTTCGATACTATTATTTAAGAAACATGATACAGACGCAATGAATATCAGACTAAGAAGAGATATTGAAATTTGTGAGGTGTGTAGTGTTGTATGATAGCGTGAGTTAGTTGGAGTGTCATTGTCTTTGGGCCATGTTTCGTAGTCCCCTATGGATTGAATGCAAGTGGGAAGGAAAGGAAGTGATCAAACACTCTTTCTATCCTATATATATACATAGGGAGGTCCCAATCTGTAATAAAGTGAGAGTGGTTAATTAGTTGATAAGGACGTGTGAGGTGGTGTGACCTTGGGCTGAGGGTGGTGGACCGGTGGTGGTTATGTCCCCATAAGTGCACGTGCGGTGATACCCCAGTTAATAATGTCCAGTTGGTGGTTGCACACCCCTAGGTCCCTAGTACAAAATTTGTACTAATTGTTTCATAATTGCATACCCACCCTTCCATTATCACTAGGGTTGCCATTTACTGGGCACAATTCAAGGAGATAAAGGCTCGGTTTGAGAAGTGGGTTGGTTTTTTACTTTTTAATTTTTTTAACTATTTTAGTTTGGGGTTAAAAAGTTTGATTTGGAAAAGACTTTTGACTTTTTTGAATTTTTTGTGAGAGAAATAATATAATGATTATGAATTGAATGTGATATTTTGTGGGCTAAAAAACTTATTTTGTTTTTGTGGCTATTTTAGTTCCAAACCCACCCAAACCCACTTTCCAAACAATGGCAAAGTTCAAATTGAAATCTTTTAAGGCTTTAGCAATATATTTTCCAATTTAATGTGTTTTAACAGTAATTTAGAAGTTGAAATTAAAATTGGATTAGATTTTAACAAACAAATTTGAGTTGAAAGTCGTACTTAGATGAGGTATAAGTAACTGTGAAGAGCATTTAAATTGACCTAAATATGGGGTACTTACCAATTAGTCCTATTCATTAGACTTATTTACCTACAGGTCCTAACTAATAAATTTAACACTATAAAAATAAGAGAGTGATAAATTTATCACTAAAAAATTATTCATAAAAGAAGAGAGTGATAAATTTATCACTATAAAATTATTCATAAAAGAAGAGACTGATAAATTTATCACTATAAAATTATTCATAAAAAAAAAAGACTGATAAAATTTGTCTTTATCACTTAATAAATTATATCAAATAGGACTTAATGGGTAATAAGTCTCAAAGTAGGACCTATTGGGTAATAAGTCTCCCAAGTAGGACCTATTGGTAATTTACCCCCTAAATAACCCCATCTTGATTGAATCCACTCGAATTGTCTTGGACATGGAGAAAAAATTAGGATCAAATATTTTTTTTCGGATTGAAAAAAGAATTAGGTTTAAGAAGATATTTTGTAGGGGTGCAACTTGGACGGGCTCAACCCGAGCAACCTGAACCCAGCCCGAATTTTTTTAGGGTTTGGATAAAATATTTCAAATTCGGTACGGGCTTGGGCAAAAATTTAGAAACCCGAATTAAATTTGGGCAGACTTGGACAAAGACGTCAAACAACCCGAGCAACCCAAAGCCCGAATTATATATATATAGATATATAAAAATATTAAATATACATAAAAATTATTAGTCATTACATGATATTAAATTTATATTATTAAATTATATTGAATATATATTATATATACAAATAACATAAAATCTTACTTTTTTTTCTTTTTATTTTCACTCATAAATTGTAAGGATTACTATAGTGGCATCTCTCTTACATTATATAAATTATTTATTTTGATGGTATTAATGATTTTCTATAAATAAAAAAAATTGTAAATAGAGTCAAATTTTAATAATTTAATAATGTAGCTGCAAAAAAAAAAAAAAAAAAAAAAACTAAAATTCATTTACAACTCGGGCAATTCGGGTTTAACTTGGGTCGGGCTTGGGCAGACAACCTCGGATTACAATTTGGGCTTGGGCGGGTCTCAGCACAACTTAGACTGGGCTTGGATAATCTCTCAACCCGTCCGAACCCGCCTGAATTACACCCCTAATATTTTGTAAGGATTTATGTTAAAAACACAAATTTTTAACATAATGAAAGACAAAAATATAGGTCCCATGTAGGTGGGGTTCACATGTGAGGTCACTCATTTCACATCTACATCATATTGAAAATTTATGTGCAATTAAGGCCTTTTTTTAGAAGATAATTAAAAAATTATCTTTTAATTTTTAACATATTTTTAGTCACATTATTTTTTTATTTTTTTATATATTTTTTTAAGAAAAATTAAAAAAATTAAAAAATTAATTTTTAACCAACTTTCTAAAACAGCTCTAAGCTTTCTCATTAAGGTTGTTTTTATTTTTTTTTGTTTTGATTTTGTTTTTGTTTTATTAATGAAAAAAGTTGAAAAGGAGAAGTTGACAAGTCAAAGAAGTTCATTTTGCAAACTCATCATTTTTGGATTAGCGGGCTTAAGCTGTCTTCGCCACATCAAATCATTTCATGAAGAAGTTATTTAGTAGTCTCGTAATTAAGAATGTTACGATTAATGAAAGGGATGAGATCCATTGAGATATGAAGAATATCATGAGAGATTTGAGTGTTCGCTAGAGAACGAAAACACATGATATTGTAGACCAACAAATATTTTTTCTATTTTCCCATTTGATAATGAAAGCTATAACCGCACACCAATGAATCTAGTTTCTTTTATTTATTATTATTTTTTTTTAAAGTGAGATTTATATATATTTCAAAAAAAAATAAATCACCAAATTCTGGGATTGTTTGGGATGAAATTTTTGGCTAAAATAATTAAAATATCATATCTTACACATTAATCAATCGTTTTTTTCCTCAACTATCTATTCATCCAAAAAAATTATTTTAAACATATTAATCTGTTTGTTTTAGTTTTAGAATCATGATTTGAGTATAGAGTTGTATTTTGAAAGATAAGTTTTTAAAATGAGTTTTGAAAAGTAAAAACTTGTTTGATTATGAGTTTTGAAAAGAATTTTGAAATTGTTTGGGTTTTTAAATATTTAAAAAAATTAATTTTTTAAAATATTTAAAAATTATCTTAATTTTTTTTGTTTAGGGTAAATAATTTTATTGTAAATATATATATATATATATATATATTTAATGTGTGATGTATTTTTTTAAAAATATTTTAAATATTATTTTATTTAAAAATTATTATTTTTATCTTGTTTATATAATTTTTATTTAAATATTTTATTTTTTATTTAAATATTTAAATTTCAAATTTTTTTGATTCACCCATATATATCTAAATCATAATAAATTATTTGACCAATACTTAAAAAATAACAAAATGTTTTTTTCAAAAAATAAAAATAAATAAAAAATATTTTTCTTCAAAAATAAAAATAATATTTTCTGAATTTTTTTAAAAAAAATAAAATATAAAAAATAATTTTAAAAAACAAAATAAAATAAATTTTTTTTTTTCGTTTTTAAAATAGAGTTTTGAAAATAATTTGGTTATGAGTTTTAAATTTTTTTTTTTAAATTGAGTGTTTATAAGTTTGGAAATTGGAATTATGATTTCAAAACTTGACCAACGCTATCTAATTTTTTACATCTCATAAAAATGTCAAAACATTGCTAAAAAGGTCAAGTTTCAAAACGGAAAAGTTTTTGGTTGATCTTGGAATATTGCTCTACACCATTCATTGAGAGACAAGTGTCTTATTATCTCCAAAAAAGAGACAAAAATATGATGAATCCTATTGATTCAACCAATAATAATTAAAGTTAGAGCACCATCTCAGCTCACCCCAGAAGCAAACCATAATTTTCCAAGAGTATCTCAACACTACACGTATCCAAGTGACTGAAAATAATTGTCTCGTTCAAGGGTCTGGAGTTGGTGTTCCTGTAAAAGTGTTTGTAATTCTTCTGAGGCTTTGTCAATTTTCATATTTTTTGGTTTAAATGAAGGCCGAAACCAAGAGCAGCAAACCAACAATTCTAGGCAGGCCTTGGGCCTTATACTTGCATTTTAATCGAAGCTGGAAGAGAGGAGATAGTATTTTATATAACAAGGAGTAACCAGTGTTGAGTCCAGTGCACTTCTCTCAATCGATATTGTAGTTCACACAACACAACCAAGAACATGTAGTTGGGCTTTACAGAGTTGCCAATAAGCCGATTGACTCAATTACAAACACATATATTAATACGTATTCATTCATTTTAAGTTTAGATTTCGTTTATTTTGACGTAAAATGTTTTTGTCAAAAATATTTTACTTATTTTATGTTGTTTGGTTCAATAAAAAATAAGTAAAACGTTTTTAAAAAAAATATTTTTGTATCATTTTTCTAAAAACGACTTACCTTTAAAAATTTCGCAAGTCAATTTTCAACACATTTAACATTTTCAAATAAGTATCTTAACTTACTAAAAAGTCATAAATGACACTTTATTAAAACAAAATTTCTCTTTTAAGTAATAAAATATTTTTGTTTCAAGTGTAAACCAAACACCAAAAAACAAAAACAAATTTTTTTTTTTTTTTTTGCATAAAATATTTTATGTCAAAACAAATAGAGCATTAAAAACAACTCAACTGTACCTATTATGTTGGTGTGTTAGGTTGAATTGTATTTTTATATATATATATATATATATATTTTTTTTTTGTGTGTGCGCGCACACGAGCGCACGCTGCTTCCAGTTTTGATCTAGTTGAAGTTTTTACTTTCATGTTGGTATTATTGTTCTCGCAATTGATTGGAGTGTACCACTCACTTAAAACAAGACTAGTTAAGCTTGAACATACAAGCCTTAAGCGCATCCGAGTTCAAGCAAACTTGACATCCTTGATGTGTTCAATTTGTCTCACTAGGGTCGCAAAATAAGCACATTATTCATGGACAGTTTGAGATTGACTCAGTAACTCAGGATAACAAATGAGTCAAGTCCAAGCTCAGTTTTTAAGCTCAGCTAGTTAATGAACCGAGCATCTGCAATGTAGAGCTCGGTCATTTACAGTCCCAAGTGCTAAAGAAATTACCCCAGCTAAATAATGGGAAATGTTTGCATCAACTAACATTGATTTCTATATTTGATCAGTTAAAGGTGTTTGTATCATCGCACACAAACTCAATCCACAAGAGTCATATTAGTGTGGTGGATTAGGAAAAAAGAAAAAGCATTCCAAGTGAGGGCTATATTATGCCAGTTCGCAGCTTTTAACTTGGATAATTAAATTCAAAAGCAAAGTTAAGTATAAGAGAGGAAGAAGCACCTAGATATATTCTTCGAGGAGAAAACAAGGATATATTCCCTAGAAGTTAGCTTGAATTTTACACAACTTAAACATCAAGAGGAACATCATCTGTGAAAAACAAGAATCAAGGTTCAGTGTTCACCTTGTAAGGGGGAAAAGTTTATAAGCAGCATTACCATCTGCCAGTGAGGTTTATGACAAATAAGTCAAGCCATGGCCTTTTTCTTCTCTTCCTCAAGCTGCTGCAGCTCTGCCAGTCTTTCAGCCCATGCTCTTTCCCTTGCCACTGCAGCCATCTTCCGCTCTATTCTTTTAATATTTTTCTTTCTTTTTGCCTCCTGCAACTGTGCTTTCCGTTTCTTTGCCTCAGACTGCGCAGGGTTAAAACCCAGTTAAAAATAAATTAGTATTACGTCTAGAGGGAAACAAAAGGATCCACAGGTAAGGTATCAGGCAAATTAATATGAAGGAAGTGCATTGTACTGACCAAAAGAACAGAAAAATATTTATGAGAAGGGAATCCAAAGTGCATTCGGATCTAAGGATGCCCTTGGCAAACTAATGCCCTCAAAGATAGCAAGTGTATCACTGACTTGCCATCAGAACAACCAAAATATTTAAATTTCCTAAGAGCTGTGAAATAGGAAACATGCATCATGAGAAGTGAGCACTAAAAATCTACATGTATCCACTGGGATATTTTTGTAGCTCTGGCCAAATTGACATTGAACTTCTAGAGAAGCATTATGTGCACACAAACAATGAGATATCAAAAAGGAACTTGATCCAAAAAGGCCACAAATCTAGCTAATTGAGTTTGGCCCAGATGTGCTAAAGCAATTCAAAGCAGAATTCATGACTTTTCTCACCATCTCAACTCATCTTCCTATTGGCAAATCATTTTATGCTTGTAGTTCCTTTAAATTGCATTATGATCGCTCCTTCCAAATGCATTTACTAGCCTTTACATCACATGGTAAAAACAACTTAAACAACTTTCTTTGATCTTGTCGTCATTGGAAGCATCAACTTCTTGAAAAACAATCAATTTACAAAGTCTTGAGATATGCCACAAATAACTACCAACAAATTATACCATACATTGATTTTTGCTAATTAGCAACCAGAATTTTAATGATGCAAAAAATTCTAATACCTTAAAAAGTTTTGTTAGTAAACTACGAAAATTTTGCTATAAAGAAGTCTTACTTAAAGAACAAACTGCTAGCAACCATGTAGGGACCTGATATTAGGCAATCGGTGTTAAAGGGTGAAGGTAGCATTTAGGTTCCTATGAAGATTTGAGCATATTTTATGGCATTACCTTAGAAAAAAAAGAAGAAAAGGACAATGATACTGCCAATGGTGGAGTTATTATGTGTGCCTTAGAAAAATTGTAATAGCACACATCCTGTGGTATCATCCCCTTCCCTTCTGGCCTATTAAACCACAACCTCCTTCACAGCGCTTGGCCTCATAACTGATCAACAAGCGACATAGCACAACTTACTTTGTGCTGCCCTTTAAGCAAGGGCTCGTATACTAAGTCAATAAGGAATGAAAAGATAAACCATCCAAACTGCGTAGATTTTAAAACACTTTGAACTGAGCAACTGAATTTGTCGTCTCCATTTGATTATTAATTCTATTTATAAATTCTGATCATGGTAACTTGTTTGTTATTCTGCCCTTAAGTCTCAACTTGTTTCTTCAAAGATCTAATATCGAAGTTCCAACTTCTGAATTGCAGCTTTTCTGCTCACAAAAACTTATGACTAGGACTGTCAGAAGAAGCAAATAAATACTTCTAAAGGTGCTGAGTTTAGAGGACTAAGAAAGACAAAAGATCATAGGTTGAATTTGTTAAAAAACACATGTTGGCCCAATTATGGCGCTAAATAGAGCACATAACGAAAAATGCAATTTGGATGGTCAATCTCAAATGGCAGAATAGGACTCTGTTGAGACGCATCATCAATCAGTGAACAAGTTATCAATTCTTTATCATTGATAATTTGGGCATCAGTGTTGAATATTTTTGGGAAAAAAAAGAAAAAAAAAGAAGCAGAAAACTCATAGACATCCTTCGTTTTCCATTGAATAGCTATCCAATCATGAATAATGAACATGGTCATCAACACTCACATGCAAATTGCCAAATCTTGGCCAAGGTTTGAAGGCCATGGGAATCAACTAGACACACAAGCACACAGCTTCATGTAAGTACACAAGCAACTTCAGAATCAGCAAGCTGGAATACATAAAAGAGGACTACTTAACTTATGTAGCAAGGACTTGAGTGTTAGAATAGCTTAAAGTAGCTTTTTAAGACAACTTATTCCCTTCACAACTACATACAACTTTAAATAATACAGTGTAGACCCTTATTAAGTTATACATGAATGTATCTCAGAAGAAGGATGAAAAACTTTAACAGAATGAACAATGTTTAGACATAAATGTAAAATCTTTAGATTGTCTGTACGTATTCTAGGTGAGATGAAATTAGCCTTCTTCACCCATGTTAATATTCAATCAGACTTCACCCATGTTAATATTCAATCAGACGACCCACTAAACAAAAACAGATTCAATATGCGAGTACTTTTTCTTTTTTTTTTTTTTTTCTCATTTTCATCCTAGCTTAATCAATGACATAAGGTCCAGGAAGTGTAAAAAAGACAATCAAAGGAGGTTGAAGGACTCTCACTCACCAATATAAATGCCCTCCGCTGCCTCATTCGCTTCTTCTCATTCCTTCGTTTGACACTTCCCTCATTGGGTTGGTTCGGAAGTATTGGCTCACCAGGCACATATTTAACAAAAGCATATGGTCCTGCATTTTTCATGGCAACAAGCAATTGCATTAGATTCTAACACCACCATTTTGACTGATTCCAAAATTTGAGTAAATCCCTAATTCTATGATATACATACAGAGAATCAACTTAACATACATACATTCATGTACAGAGACAATAAAAAAAAATTAAAAAAAGAACAAATTTTGACACTTCCACTGTGTTGAATAATAATAATAATGATAACAGTAATGAAACCAAACAATTGAATTTGGAAGACATGAAAGAGGAGAGGAGATTGACGAACCGGGGGGTTTCAAGCTGGCTCTTTTTCTTTTAGGTTTTTCAGTGGGGCGTCTCTTGGGGAGGCGAGTGTCTGTTAGGCTGTGGAAAGAACTCGATGCCGGGATCCATGGAATAGTCCAGTGGAGTGGGCGGAGAAGAGAAGTGGCCGGAGTTGTGGTGGTGGTGGTGAGAGAGAAAGGGGAGGGGGTGCGGGCTGACAATAATAGGGTTCTAGAAACGGGTCGAATGATGGATCTTAGGGCTCCCAAACCCATGATGGTTTCTCTGAGCTTATGGCCTCCACGGCTCCAAAATGCGTAATATTAGTATTAGAGAAGGAACGAAGCAAGGGGGAGAGAGAGTGTGACGCCCAATTTAAGATTAATATTCACCCGAAACAAGTTGTAAAACAAATCAAATTAAATCACTCTTCATATTTCAAAAGTGGTTAATTTTTTAAGTACAATCAAACTCGAGTAATATTAGAGATTTTAAAATATATAAGTCTCACACCAATATAAAATATTTAATAAAAATTTTGATAAATTTTTTAAAATCTCTAACATTTTTGACGATATGATCTCAAAAAGTTTGATATGGATTCACGATATGATCTCAAAAATTTTGATAAAATTTTTAAAATCTCTAATATTTTTTATCAAACTCATCTCCTTTATTTTTTTTTTTTTGTTTTTTTTTTATTTTTTTTTTTATAGTAATAATTTATTTTCATTATTTTCTCTCTTAATGCATTTTTTTTTTTTGGTTGCTAATACACATTTGAAACATTCCTGCATTTTTGTTAACTATGTTTAACCTTTCCTTTTTTTTTTTGGGCAGGGGGGAGGGGGTTGGTATGGATTGTCAATGTAACTCCAAATGAATTATTTTTGTTCATATCGTCTGGCAAATGAGGCACCTCTTTATCAAATGTGAAACTCAGGTTTGAGTTTGATCTCCAATACGTGATGCAATTTTTGTAAGCTTTTCACAAAAAATCGACTGAGTCAAAATCTAAAGAGAAAATATAGTGAGAAGAAATTAAATATATTAATTCATATTATCTTTGTAATATAAATATAAGCGTTTATATATAAAAAGTTATTTGATAAATCTGACTTACTAGATGGATGTGTGCCCATCTTATTAATTTGTCTAAAATGTAGGAGAAACTAATAACATGACCTAATACTCTTGAAAGAAAAGATCAGATATAGGTTGGACTTATAGGATCATTTTTTGTGTATACATAGAGTAAGAGAACCTAATAACTAACTGCTTGGACAGCTCAACCTAACTACTAAACTAACTTCTCTTGCTAACATTTCCTTCTTCTATTACCGATTGCAAAAAAAAAAAAAAAATTAAAAATGCAGTGAATGTTAGAGAAGTAGGACATCTTATGCTTGAAAAAATGGAAAAACAAATGACAAACAAATGAACAAAGAAAAAAAAATTGACAAACAAACAAATAACTGAAAATAAAGAGCAAGAAAGATTCAAATTCAAAGATTTTGCATCTGTATGTCGGTTGAGCTAATATCACAATAGAAAGTTAACCTATCATAAAAGCCAAGTATTTCACAGATGACATGGGCCCTGTTTGGTAGAGCTGTGGGAAAGTGCTTATAGCTTATGCCTAAACAGCTTATAGCTTATAACTTTCAGCTTAAGCTGATTTCCAGCTTATTCTTAAAGCATCTCCTGCCCCACTCAAAGAATAAGCTGATTTCTGACTTCCAAAAAGCTATAAGCTATAAGCTATAAGCTAAACCAAACACATCAAAATAACTTAAATTAAGCTGAAAGCTGAAATAAGCTGATTATAATTTCTGCCAAACAGGCACATGATCTTACACACTAGTGACTGCTAATTCCACTTCAGAGATAGATGGTTTGAAGTGTCAAGCATTTACAAGATGACATGAACACATTGAAAAATAACAGTAATGATACATCCCCCCATTTTGGACCCCCAATGACATAGCAAACACTATTGGATAGTTTTTACATTTTAGTGGGGTTTCCAAGTGATGTGGCTTATGACACATCGCTTGGAGTTGGTTTGGGAGTCCAAAATTAGAGGTCCAAAACATTTTCCGAAAAATAATTCATAACCTAATACCTAAAAGTTTCAGAGGATCAATGTAAGATAGCCGAGAACATAAGAGCATAAGTTAGTTTATCATTTCAAAATGAACTAGTTCAAGAGCAATATGCACATAGTCCTACAATTGCAATAGGTTTTGTGCTGCTACCCTACACAGGACAACTAGTCACCATTAAAGAGGGGCACATTGAGGTAAGGATCAATAATATAAATAGGAAAGATAACGATAAAATGTTTACAAAGATCAAAATTACTGATATAAAGAGAACAAAACCGATTTTGAGTTTGTTTATAGGAAGTGGTGGTATAATTCTAATAGTGTTGGTTCAAAATGTTGATTTAGATCGAGGGGACATGACTTTTAGAGACTACTGCAGCTGGAATTGCAAATTGACTAGAATTTTGACAATGTTGGTGGCAAACACACGCACGCTTGGACATAATAAGATTGATTTTACTTCTATAAACCAGGCTATAAGAATCACAATGAGATGGATAAATTCTTTCATTTTGACTGACAAGGCGGTGCTGAACCATGATTTCAGCTTTTGCACAAAAATTATGCAAACATATAGTTTTGCTATGGACTGTAAGAAGCAGCCAATGTTGCATTGCTTGTGTCCCTCAGCTTTGCGTGATCATGAAACCATATTCCAGCTTGATTGAATGAAGAAAGCAAATGCAGCAACTCCTCATTACATAGCTTTGAAGGCCTCTTATCTTCAAAACCACTGGACCTTAGAACATCAACAATTTTCTCCTTAAACAAATTCATCTCCATTCCCGAGCAAGAAAAAGAATAGTCCCCTCCATCACTTCCACCTTCTTCGTCTTCTTCCCCTTCATCATCACTACAGTCTTCACTGTAACAATTGACAATATTTTCTTCATTAGAGCCAGTTATTCCACACAATTTATACAGCTCCATTACCTTCCTCTTCTGCTTAAACGTCGCACCTAATGTTTTATTCTTCTTACTAAAGCATGTTCTTGTGAAAGCCCACCACTCGTGAAGATTCACATCAGGAATTTCAGCTTTAGGCCAGATTTTAACAACAGACGAATCAACTTTTGGAATGGGTACAAAGTCTCTCTTGCTTACATCCATAATAAATTTCACATCAGCGACAAGCTTCACATTTACAGCTAAACGGTTGAACTCGGAGTCTCCAGGATTAGCCAATAGCCTTCTTGCAAACTCTTTCTGAAGGAGAAGTGTTGCGCTCCGAAATGGGTTCAACCCAAACACCAACTTAGCCACCAGAGGCGAAGATATTCCATAAGGAATGTTGGCCACAACAAGATCAAACCTTGGAAATTCTGTTTTCAACGCATCACCGCATATAACCTGCAATACCCAATTCAAAAATTAGCTCATTCTAAAGCCATTCAAGCTCAACCTCGTCATTGAGGAATTTCATCGAACAGTTGATGAGCAATTCAATCTTACAGTAAGTCGGTCCTCAAACCCATTCTCTGCAACGCGACTGTGGAGAATCTCCACCATTCGCTTGTCAATTTCGACCGCTACGACCTTCTGGGCAGCTTCGAGGAGCTTGAGAGTGAGATTTCCGGTGCCGGGTCCGATTTCAAGCACCGTATCGGTCGATTTTATATCAGATTTTCGTACGATGGAGTCGAGAACTCGTGGGTTGGTGAGAATGTGTTGACCCCTGCTTTTCAACAGATGTATGCAACCTTCTTGATTTTCTTTTCTCTTTCGGGTATTGTCATCGTCGTCTCTGAAGTTGTAGCGACTCCGACGACTAGGCTTTGAATGAAGAAATCGCAGGCCGAGGATGAGTCTTGAAACGTAGACTGAGATGGGTTTTGGATGGTGAAGCATTTGGTTACTTTGTCTTCTCTGGTGAGAAAGACAAGCGCTTTGGCCGAGTGGCAGTTCATTGAAAATTTGAATTTCAGTTGGGGGTAAGTTGGGGAATACAAAGGCCTTGTTTGATTAACTCTCCGAACACAGTTTTTGAAAAAAATTTCTAAAATCATTTTTTTTTTACACATCAATCAATCACTTTTTTTCTCGCATATTTCATTCTCAATTACTTTTTCTCTCACACATATCTACTTAATTATAACAAAATATCAAATTATCTCAAACTCTCATATTCCAAAACTATTTTCAAAATATACAATCAAACAAATTAAATTTTTTTTTTTATGGTCTTTCCCCAAATCTTTTCCTGAAAATTTATTGAGAATTGATGGACTGGGCCGAGAAGCTTATTGGGCCTGTGGAGATTAATTTTTCAGCTGTCATTATTAGGCATGAAAATTTGGACCGGAGGCCCGTGGGCCGAGCCATCTCATGCACACACCCCTCGGACTAATACTATGTTTAAATAATTTTAAAAAAAAAAACTCGAATAGACGCATAAGTCCAGACCTTTTAGGGCTCATTTGTTTTTAGAGATAGGTTGGGTGAGATTGTTAATGAGGAGATTATTAGTGAATGGAATGTTAGTGAGTAGATTATTAGTAAGAAGATTAAGAAAAATTGTGTTTATTTGATAATCAGTGGACTAGCAATAGTTCATATTTATTTTGAAAGAATCATATAAAATTTCACCAATACCCTTGTTATATTACTATCAAATTTTGGTTTATACCAACTAATAAATGCATTGAATATTTTAATATAAAAAATATATTTTTTTTTTTATAAATATTAAAATTATTTTTTAATATTAAAAGTTATATTTCATAAATATATATATATATATATATTTGGTACTTTTTTATTTTTTTAATATAATTTTTTTGGTATAAATATTATTATACTATTATATTTTAATATTAAAATTATTTTTATATTAAATTATTTTGATATAAAAAATGGTGGAATAATTAAAAAAATGATAGAGAAAAGATCATACTGATTAAATAGAGTAAGTAAATTAGGTAGGATAATAGAGGGCAAAATAGTAAATCTCCCTCTAATCCCAAGGGATTAGTTTTTCTAATACCATTTCCCATGAGAGACTACTAATCTCATCCATGAAGGCTTATCATAATCCCAATGTATTGTGAATCCCTTTCCCATTTTGCAAACAAACACAATATTAATAGACCTTACATTCATTCCAATCCAATCTCATCTCCAATAACCCAAAATAAATAGACCCTTAAGGCCATGAGTTGAGCCTGGGCTAGGGTTTTGGAAATTGACTTGAGCCAAGCAAGGTAGTATGGTCAGATTACCAAATTAGGCGAATGCCATTTCATTAACTTGAATTTGAAATCTTATCTTAGCTTGAATTTGAAATCTCATTTTAGTGGCACCTAAATATCCTCTCATAATCACTTGGCTTATGACTTGTATGCTAACCAAACATAGCCTTACAATTTTGTTTGGGATGTGACTGTTTTAGTAATTTTTTAATTTTTTATAAATATATGTGTAAAAAAATAAAGACAGTGATATAATAAGATTTTTTGATTTTTTTGCTATATATTTTAGCTAATAAACCAACATTCCAAACAACACATTATATTAAAAAAACATAAATGATTATAGTTTACAAGTAATAAATGCTTTCTTGCTTAGGTTTAGGTATTATATATTTGCATTGCTGATTCAACCAACACAGTTTCACTGTTTGACTATAATACTCTTCTTTTTGCATGTAAAGCTTTTCAATAGACCACCAAAAAAAAAAAAAAAAATGGGATTAAACTTCTCTTTATGTTCACATCTTAAAAATATGTGTAAAAAAATTAAGAAAGTAATGTAATAAGATGTTTTGATTTTTTTTCTATATATTTTAGCTAGTAAACCAACATTCCAAACAACACATTATATTAAAAAAACATAAATGATTATAGTTTGCATTTATTGCTTAGGTTTATGTATTATGTATTGCGTGGATTGTCCTCGGTGTAGATTTGGAATAGTCTCGTCTACTTCGGTTCATTGGGCCTATTTTTGGGTCTCTTTTTAATAATTCAAATCGTTCACATTTTAGAATCTGTTGAGTACATTATCCTTATAAAAAATCACATCAATCGGATAACAGATACTATATATTCGAATTACTTTTATCTAAAAAAATGGACGGGTAAAAAATTAACGATTCATAAAAAAGTGATCTGAATACATAGTATCTGTTATCCGATCGACGTGATTTTTTACAGGAATAATGTACCCAATAAACCTTCAAATAAACGATTTGAATTATTAAAAAAAAAAACTCAAAAATAGGCTTAATGGACCGGACTGGATCCTCTAGTGGTGGACAGGAGGCAAGCCACTGTCATGTGTTGCTGATTCATCCAGCACAGTTTCACTGTTTGACTATAACACTCTTCTTTTTTGCATGTAAAGCTTTTCAATTAGGTTCACAACTCGAAACTTGAGAGAATTTGAGAGGCATATAGAGTCCATTACATATTTTATTTTGATAATTTAAATTGTTTATATTTTAGGATTCGTTAAATAAAATATTCATGTAAAAATTAAGATAATCAAATATCGATAACTATGTTTGAATTAAATTTGTATTACAAAAAATAGATAGTTATTATTGAAATTATATTTGTCGTATATTTTTTAAAACAATTATGATTCAAATATATAATTATTGATATTTAATTATTTTAATTTTTTACATAAATATTCTATTCAATAAATCTAAAAAAGTGAACAATCCAGATCACAATCAATTCTAAAATGAGCCTATCAAATTCAAATACTCTCTAAAATTGAAATCACAACTTAAAAAAATCAAAACCAGAAAGATATATATATGTAGTATTATATCAAGGTGGTTGGCCTGTAGTATTATATCAGGGTGGTTGGCCTGTCTTGTGAAGTGGACTAGAGAGCTAACCCAACGATAATCGAGGCAACAATTGCTGACAAAAATTGTGATGATGGGTCTTAATTTTTAGCAATGATACAGTGCTTTAAAAATAGAATATTAGTTTTAGTGATGTAGCAAAGTAAGAAAATAAAATAAAATTTAGTAATGTGGCAAAGTAAAAAAAAAAAAAAAAATCAAAATATCACATCACATTACAAGACTTATCATTAAAACTCTCTCTAAAACTCTTTTTCTAGAAGTCCCAAACATTTTCTCTTAATTTTTCGTTTGTAAGTACCAACAGTGGACGCCCGTGTATTATTTGTACATTTTAGAGGCTCCTAATTAATGTGACCAAATATTCTGTTTGATCCCTAGCTATGTTGCCCTCTTCGGTAATTTTGTTGTTATAAAGTTCAAAATGTTCTGTTCAAAACAAAAAAAAAGGTCCAAAATGTTACTGCCATGCTGACCTAGATCTTGATAAAATGCTCATTCATAAACCAATTTTGTTGGGTAATTTAGATATGAAAAGTGATTTGCAAATAAAAATTTTATGCAAAAAAATTATTAAAAATGGTGTGATGGTAACATTTATGGATATTCTAATTTAAAATGAAATGATCGTAAAATATCAAATTATTTTATGTGAAATTCTATTTGTTTGACCTTAGTCTCTAGACATTAATAACTGTAAAATTCTACATTGATATAATATGCTTTTACTTTGATTCTTCTACATTGATTTAAGCAAATTAACATATACTAATTGGCTTTGGTGAGAAGAGAATTGACTAGAAGTTATGCCATAATACTACTTACACAAAATAAGCAATCAACGGCAAACATCTTGGCCCCAAATTTTACAAAGGCCCTCATGGGGATCACATGCCCCAAAAGAAGTGTCCCATGATTGAGTCTTGTAGACCAAGGGATGACATTGTAGGGGCATGCAAAAACTCTAATGAATTGACTTCCCACACTCTTCAAGGGTGTATTCATGAGGTTGGTACCATACTCTTAATTGCTCTTATGTTAGTTGATCATTAGCTTGAACATTCTTGAAACCTTCTTTATTGCCTTCAGAATTGGTTGGGTTTGTCTTGAACAAAGTGTGACATTTGAGCTACAAAATGGAACCGTTAATCATTCAAGGCGAGTACATTAATTATATTGTAAATCAATTTGTGTTTGTCCTTTTTGTGTGAATGGTGATATATATTGTAATTTTTATTTTAATGATTGTAATTGATAGAAGGGAAATAGGAAATGGAAGTTACATTTGCAGTGGTACCACTTGAATTCAAGCGTCAAGTCTGGTAAAAATATTATAGTTGAAGTTACTAAATTCTATGGTTTTGGTTAACCTACCACAAGAATTTAGCTATGCAAAAGAAAATATTATTTATGAAATATTGACATTTTGTGATGATAATATTGTCGTTGAAAATAATTCCATCCCTAATATTTGAGTAATGTTATGATGATTAAATTAGATTACAATAATGATACATTCTCTTAAATGAAGAAGCTCTACTGACATAGAAAATAAAAAAAAAATTAAAAAAACAAGACACAAACATCACTATTACAATAGGACCTACCCCTAAGTAGAGCTCCTGGAGTTCTTTTATTAAAGCTCTAAAACAATTTTGATGGGATTAATATGTGACGCAATACCACGCATTAGTGTAGCATATAACACTCTTTTATACATTACATGGATGACAAGCAAGGTTCTACATTAGATAACAAATAAATTTGGTACTTTGTGTGTCCCAAAATAATAGTCTCTTTTAGGGAATTCAATATTTTTTGGTAGTAAAACTATTGCACTTAAAAAAATTATTTTTCCAAAATTACCCTTTAATAGTATTTTTTTGAAAAAATATCAATTGTCATAATTGTACTTTTTGTGCTATTAATGAATTTAAAAAAAAGGCAAAATAAGAAATTAATATTATTTTAGTCCTTGATTTTTAAAAATAGACTAATATTTTGAAACAATGAAAAATAGAATAAAGGACTAATATTTTAGAACAAAAGGAGTACTAAAAATTAATTATCTTAACTATACTCTAATACTTCTTTTTTTAGATATTGAATGTCGTGGCAAATAGGGTTAAAAATGAGTCGGGTAATAAGTTGTTCAAATTTGATTTGATAATTTAAAAAGTTTAAAATTGTGTTTAAGCTTAGCTAGTTTATATAACGAGTTGATCTCAAACGAATTTTTAATGAACCAAACACGAGTCGAGCTCAAGTAGTATTTTTTTTTATAGTATATGTTGAGTCAAATAGTAGGTTGTTGAAGCTTAATTTAAAAACTTAATGAGTTTAAAAAAGGGATAAATTACAAACACACCCCCTGAGGTTTACTTAAATTACAAATTACCCATTGTAGTTCTAAAAATTACATTATGCCCCCTAAGGTTTCTAATTTCATTGCAAATAAGGTCTTTTATTAATAAATCATCAAGTTAATTAACAGTTTTTAATAATGTTAAAATTTTATTTTAATTAATAATTCAGATAATTTTATTACTGTATAGGTAAATAGTTAGAAATTTCACTTTTTTAATTAATTCTGTTAAATAAAAAATTCTGACAATAAAATATTTGTAATTTTCTAAACCACAAGGGGCAATTTGTATTTTAAACAAATCTCAAGGGGTGTATTTGTAATTTACCCTTAAAAAAGTGTTTAAACTTAACTTATTTACCTAATGAGTTGATCTTAAACGAATTTTTAATAAGTCAAATACGAGGTGAGCTCAAATAACTTAATTTATTTAACAAAATTTTATTTTTATTTTTATTTTTATTTTTATATGGTGATTCGTTTAACAATTTTAGTGGTAAATAAATTACTTTTTTTAAGGACATTTTGCAACGTCATTGACACGTCGTGCTTGCAAAATCATTTTTTTTTTTTCTAGCAATGTCACAAATTATACTTCCGTTACTATCAAGGGGTTGACATTGATGTTTTACTATGATGGATAGGAAATTGGCTTCAACTTTTAACGAAGAATTGTGAAAGATGTTACACAAGAAAGTTGCATTTTGCTTTGACAGCCTAGCCACCCTGTACCTCAATCAACCATACAAATATCATATAATGCTAAAATAATTAAAATATCAATACATTTTTTTAGAATAAATTACATTGATTTTTTTTAAAATTAAAAATAAAATACAGTAAAATTTACAAGTTTAACATAGTTACATTAATTGGTTGAACATTCTTGAAACCTTCTTAATTGGTTGGGTTTGTGGTGAACAAAGTGTGACATTTGAGCTACAAAATGGAACAATTAATCATTCAAGGCGAGTACATTAATCATATTGTAAATCAATTTGTGTTTTGTCCTTTTTGTGTGAATGGTGATATATTGTAATTTTTTATTTTAATGATTGTAATTGATAGAAGGGAAATAGGGAAATGGAAGTTGCATTTGCAGTGGTACCACTTGAATTCAAGCATCAAGTCTAGTGAAAATATTATAGTTGAAGTTACTAAATTCTATGGTTTTGGTTAACCTACCACAAGAATTTAGCTATGCAAAAGAAAATATTATTTATGAAATATTGACTTTTTGTGATGATGATATTGTCGTTGCAAATAATTCCATTCCTAATATTTGATTAATGTTATGATGATTAAATTATATTACAACAATGATACATCCTCTTAAATGAAGGAGCTCTAATAATATGGAAAATAAAAAAAAAAAAAAGACACAAACATCATTATTATAATGAGATCTACCCCATTAGAGCTCCTAAAGCTCTTTTATTAGAGCTCTAAAACATTTTTGATTGGATTAATATGTGACTTGATACCACGCATTTGTGTAGCATGTAACACTTTTTTATACATTACATGGATGACACGTAGTGTTTTACATTAGATGACAAATAAATTTGGTACTTCCTTTAATCCAAAATAATAATTTCTTTTGAGGAATTTAATTTTTTTTGGTAGTATAATTATTGCACTTAAAAAAATTATTTTTCAAAATTACCCTTTGATAGTACATTTTTTGGGAAATATCAATTGTCATAATTGTACTTTTTGTGTTGTTAATGAATTTAAAAGAATGGCAAAATAAGAGATTAATATTATTTTAGTCCTTAATTTTTGAAAAATGACTAATATTTTGAGACAATGAAAAATGAAATAAGGGACTGTTGGCTTTTTTAGCTTTCGAAGGTTAGTGTTGTAATTTTGAACGTGCCAGCAAGGATCAATCAGTCCTTACAGAAGATTAATTGTCAACCAATTATCAGACGATTGTGTTTCAGTTCTTTCAGCCTCAATGAAGAGGACTTTTACTGGTGGCTTGTTTAGGAGAATTTAGTAAACAATAATTAAATGAAGAACAATTGCAGCATTTCATTAAGCAAAATGAAAAACTTACAATAATCTGATCCAGCCTCGTAGAGGTTTATAACGACAACCTATTCGAAACTACTCCTATGAATAAAGTGTAATACAAGAATTTGAAGTGCAGAAATGTAAAGAACAAGAAATGTAAAAACTAGAAGGAAAATAAAGTAGATAAAAACTGGTTTTCTAGATCTGAGTCTAGAGCTCTTTTTGGGGCCTTCTGTGCTATTTATACTTCTCAATGATAACTGTCGAAATGAGCTTCTAACCGTCGAAGCATTCCTCCATAATCACTAATCATGTTTCCTCACAGTTAGCTCCACTACGCCATGTTTGCAGTTTGGCTTCCCTCCAAATTTTGAATTTGAATCTTGTGAGTAACTGTTAGGCCATATCATCTTATATCCCTTGATCATTCCAATGTTATGCAGACCCATTATTGCCAGTATGAGTTGACACGTGTCTGACTATGGTTGGTAATTTATATTGCCTTCCCAAATTGCCCTTCTTATACCACGTGTTGAATCTGATTGGCTTATACAATTTATACATCCAACGTTACCCCTCGCACAAATATATCCAATACTTGGTGATATTAATGGATCAAAACACATCACTCACATCCTAGGACGTACATGGGTTTCACATCTTCTTAGAATTGCAACCACCTGCATTAAATTCTTTTCCACACCTTGAACATTTCCCATTATCTGAACATTCGAAAGGACTGATACAGCTCGCATGGCCAAACAAACTTTCTTTGACATAGATCGAGCATACGAGGAATTGCTAGATAATAATGTTTGCCCTCGAAAAAAATTTCATGCATTTATTAGCCACTCCTATCCATCTTCCTATATTTAAGTCATGGAAGCTTTTGCAAACTATCGACCTTTGGATTACAAACTTATTGTTCATAATTCTCTAGCCCAAAACTTTGCAAACATGGATATTGGAAGCTCTTCTTCTGACCTAAAACTTTTTGCGTGGGATGAGGCTGCAGCTTCTTCTTCTTCTTCTAAGACTTCTGGCTGGGGAGGTTGGCCAGAACCTAAGGAATCCAAGCTGAGGGAGCGCATTAATCATCACTTCATCAAATTCGTTGATCTTCCATCTTTCCCTCCTTTCATTTAGAGCTCGGTGGTTTACCCATATGTATCCATCGATCGTCGACACAGTTTAGAAGACAACTTACTCATAGCATGGTACACGTCCTCCATTCCTACGAAGATTGTGCAAATCGCTTGTCGCCCAGAGGAAGCACAAGGGTATAACCCATCATTCTTAGCCCAGAGGGCAAAATTTTGCTCTTCTGACTAGCTTGACTGCGTAAACAACCCCCAGTTCCCTCATTCTTTCGAGATGGATCCTCCTGCGCCTCTTCTTCCGCAAAACCCTCATTGGGTGGAAGAACTGAGACTTACTCTCTTTGAGAATCAGTTTATTCCTTCCTATCAACCTCCAACTTTCCCCACTATATTTGAGCGATATCAAGCTCAGCTTCTGCTTAAGGCCTTTTCTCACTTGCTCTTCAATGTTCTTGAGGGTGATGTTCCTCTTAAGAACCTTCGATGGGATTGTGACATTATGACTCGAAGTCATGTCCTCAATCCTATTACCCAAGCAGAGCTTCAGATGTTTTTGGATCAACTCCCACTACTTCTTCATTGGCACCAAACTTCTATGGCAACCACTCAATCTTTGGACAACATCTCATCCCGTCGAATTCACACCCAGTATGAAGCAAAGAACCTTATCGATGAATCTAATGACTTCAAGAATATAGACTCTACATACTGGGATGACTTGGATATGGACGAGATAGAACAAGGATTGAAGGAAGCAGAGTTTGAAATAAAAGCCGAACAACTTTTTCATCAAATAAGAACATATCAGCTTTAGCAGCCTAGCTTGGAGAAGATGAAAGACAGAATAAAAAAGGAACATAAATTCATCGACCACTGTTAGAACAAGTTCCATGACCTTGTCATTTTCTCTATTCCTTATTTTTATGAAATTGAATATGTAGCCAAAAAGGCCTTCTGATGTAATTACTTTCACCTTAACAAAGCTAGGCTTTCTTTATTTATTCGGCATGGTCTGATTTCATTCTGTTTATCCAAAATGAACAAAATCAGAGCTTCGAATTCACCAATTTTGTCCTTCGAAACTTGATTTAAACATATCCAATGGAATACTAAAGACTTAATTTGAACTTCTCTAGTATATGGAGTGTAATTGACAACCTCTGCCTTAGGTCTTCTTTTCCCAATCATATGGTTAATACAATCAACAGTTTCGAATCAACTATTTTTGCTTCGAATAAACATGCTACATTTTCCGAAGTATGGAAACTTCCTTTAAGGATTGCACTATTTTATTCTAAAAGAGTGATTCCTTTTATATACTGCTAAACCAATTATTGGTTTTACGTCACTTCGAAGCCTAGAACAAACAAATTCTAACCGTAAGGTATTTCAAACTTTGCTTCGAAGGATTTACCTAAAAGCAGGACTTTAATCCTTTTGAAGTAAACAAATACCTGGGCACTCCTGCACTTTCAGGTGTGAAATATGCTTCGAAATCAACTTCTTGCTTTTGAAGCTGTTTGTCACTTGATTTTGGCGTCAAAATTGATTTCGAAGCTAATATTAGTATTTGAGATTCGTTTCCCTCCCAAATTATCAAGATTGAGAGAAACTTTTCGCATTTGTACCTTTAGCACTTCTTTATGAATTCAACCCACTTAAAACGATTGGATATTTTTTCAGACAGAAAGGATTAAAAGCCCTTTTTATTTCTTGCTTTCAATTCACTTGTTTGTGTAACACACAAACCCTTCATCTCTATTGACTTTCTCTTTCCCTTACCCTCTTTCCTAACTTCGTCCTCTGAAAAAACTCCTATCAATGGCTTCTTCCTCCTTGAAAATACCGGTTGTGGAACGTGTGAGTCCGTCTGTAGCCTTAAAAAGGATCATTGATGAAGAGTGTGAGAAATACAAGGCTGGTGAGAAAAGTGCTATCAACGGGCTCATTTTCATTTCTCGTCGCCACGAACAACAAGAATACGTGCTTGAACCCATTTTTAAGGAGATTCCCACTGAGCTTCCAACTTTGTATCCACGTTTGGAAGATCATTGCCTCCTTTATGAAGACGGTCTTGATTAGGGAAGCTGGAGGATGAACCGACCCCATCGCTACTGGCCCACAGTAAGACCAGAGTGGGAAGAATGGTATGATCGGGTCGTCCCTGATAGGACACTGAATCTTCAGGAGCTCTACCTTTTCGATGCCCTTTAATTATCCAGGTTCACCATTTCAGAGGACCATTTTTTAATACCTGATGCTCTTTGTTTTTGAAATTCTACTTTCAATTTCTTCCAATGTAGATGTGGGATGATGGCTTCTACTGTCCTTGACATCGACCATTTGTTAGGATTATCCCCTACTAATACCCCCATTGGTCCAGACTATCCTAACCTCCAAATCCCTTTTTCTCTCCCCTCTCTAAACTCATCCTATAGTGACTTTGTCAAGGTTGAGAACAAAAGAGAAGGCCCTGTGACTGATAAGGAATTTTTCTCTTTTTTATTGTATTGGCTTTGCAAATTCCTCTTCTGTACTTTTTCTCAGAGAATCATGCCTACGTTTGCCCCTCTTGCCAAAGCCTTTGTTTTACAAAGAAAGGTGGCCTTAGCTCCATACGTTTTGAGTCATGATTATAGAGCTTGTTCCTTTTTTTGTGAAAAACCCTTTGATGCCAATCAAGGAGGCCTATTTTGGATACTTCAACTTTGGCTTTTTGCATACTTCACTAATTTGCAGTCTAAATGCTTAATGTTTTTGGAGCCAAACCTTACCACTCATGGTATGAAGTTAGCCAATGTTTCACTTTATCCTTTCAACTTTGTCTTTTACTTTTCTTTCTTTCACCAACTCCCAACTTCCCCTTCTTCTCACACCTCCCGCCCCTTTGAAACTACCAATATTGGCCCAGCTTGTCTGAGGACCTTTTTGAGTGATAGGTCATGTTTTACGCCCCAGCACAAAAACATGTGGGCCTCTATTCTGATCCCCAAGGAACTATTCATTGGGATTATGAACCCCAGAGCTTATAAGTGCATCTATGAGCCCTATTGTCCTGCCCAATTTGGTAGGCAATTTGGACTCTCACAAGGAGTCCCTATCCCTCTTTGCAGTCAGTCCAATTTAAGCCTTACCAGTAGAGATTTGAAGATTCGAAGATCCAGATTGGAAGAAGCAACTTCCAAATTTATCCAAGATCTAATTGACTTTGAGTACCCACCCTTCATACCTCAAAGCAACATACTGAAAAGGTGCCAGAACTGGTGGATGACCAATATGGAGGTGTACTTGGCCATTCCTCCTCAAGATCTATTAATGGTACTAGATGTACCTCAAGCCAAGTCCAAAGGGACTGGAGTTGTTATTTCCTCCACTGCTCATATTACTCCAGCTCTGGCGCCTACTACTACAAAGTCTACTCCTGCTGCCTCACCTCCTCCTAGAGTTACTTGAGCTGCCTCAAAGAAAAGCATGTACTCTTGTTTCTTTTCTTTTCTCCTCCTTTATGATGCTCTTGCTCTTACTTATAGTTCTTTCTTTGGTGTAAGTGGTGTAGGTGCCTCACAAAGAGATTTTCCCCAAAAGGTTCAAGCTTTAAATCTTCTCAAGAGCAAACAGCAACAACAAAGGAAAAGAAAGCTCTTGCTTGATCTTAAAGAGGAGGTACCTGAGGTTCATGTAGAAAAAAAGGAAGCAGAAAAAGAAGAAACATAAAAAGAGCAAGAGACACCATTAAAAAGAAGGAAAAAAATGACGGTCTCTCTTTCTGATTTCATTGGGGACCCCATTCACGAAGCATCTGTTAAAGCAGTGGAAGCAGAACACTCCAAAGAACTTATTGTATTTCAGAGGGCTGAGAAGAGAAGGCAACAGCAAATGCTTAGGGATGAAGCTGCTGCTGCTAATGAACTCCAAAGAGAAACTGCAAGGAAACAACAAACTGCTGACCATTATACCCTTTGCAGCTCTCCAACCATTGCTACCACTTCTGAAACCAGTAATTTCCTTTCATGTCTCTAATTTCCTTTCTCAAGTTCTTGATACTGAAACTTAACATTACTTTGTATTTTTTCTTTTGCAGTAATAACTACTCTGCCTTCTACTACATAAAGACTCATTCAGTTTTATCTGAAGTTGAAAGACCTCGAAACGTGGAGCCTATTCAAGCAATACTCTCACTCCCTGGTCCTACACTTTTCATACCTTTCTTGAGGTAAAGCATTCCTGCATCCCTATCCTTTGGCTTAACTCCATACCTTCTTCTTCTATCATTTAGCTCTGCCCAATTTATTCTCCTTTCAAACCTTGTTGTTCCTTCCCCTCCTAAGGAAATTCCAGTCATTACTTCATCTCTAGTGATAGCTTATTCCCTTAGAGAAGACACTGGTAACTCACCAACTCCTTGTCCACTATCCCTATCTAGCTCCAGTCCCTCTTCTCTTGACTTACTGGTAGCCAAGACTATGGAAACTGCTAGAGATACTCCATCTTCCTTTCCTATTCCTATACAGCCATCTCTTCCTTCTACCAGAGCCCTTTCTGCACCAACCATGTCAACGGAAGAGGTGGACATTTTCGAGGCTAAACTAGCTAGCTTGTTTGACATGCCTTCTTCCATTCCAACAGCTAGCAATGAAACTGAGCCATTAGTTCTGGCTGATTCTCTCTTAGAAATTTTTGAGAGCTCTTCCTCCACCAGTAGGACTTCCTCGCCTTCATTAGATTTGGACAGCTGTTTGGAGTTGCTGACACTCTTCTCGAGGATCCCCTTCGAAGCCTTGCAAAGGCCTCTTATCAAGAATGGTTTCCTCCAGTGCTGCAAGGTTGTTGAGCAATATAGCATGACTATTTCAAGTCATTTATCTCAGGCAGTAGCTACCATTGACTTTTATATCAACATCTGCCATGTTGCCAAAGCTGCAGAGGAGAAATAGTTGAGAGACCATAAATTCGTTTCCTGGATACATGCTGAAGTGTCTGAATTGAAAGAACAACATTCCTCTGTCTCCCAATTTCGAGCTCAATTGTTGGAGAAGAAAGCTCAACTAGAAGAAAAGTTATCAACAGTCAACCTGGTTTTGGATCGAACTGCCACCAAGTTGTAAATTACCAACCAAGGACTAGCTGATCGAAAACAGGAGATAACTACGGCCATTCAATTGTTCCTATCTCTTAAGAGTAGAGAGTCAATTGTAAAGGAACAACTGAAACATTGTACTGACTTTTGGGCCAATCTATGGCTGCATGTATTCAACTCATTATAAAATAAAATCTTTATTTATTGTTTGAGTGTTTTCATACTACTTTTGTTTAGCACTTATTACACTCCTTGCGTTTTCCACACAGTTGGATAATAAGGCTTCAAATATCTACCATTAATTTTCTTAGGGTGTACATATCCATTCTAATTTCTCAAATGATATGTTCCCTAAGACAAAACTCTATGAACTTGATATGGTCCTTCTCAATTAGGTGACCATTTGCCAAACTTATGGCTTTTAATCCCTATTAGGAGTATTGTCTTCCATACAAAATCACCTTTATCAAAACTAATGTGCTTGACTTTCTTATTATAGTTTTTGGTTACTTTCTTCTTTTGGAGAAAAATGCTATTTAATGCCAGAATTCTAGCTTCATCCACATTCTCTAACTCCAAGCATATACTCTGATGATACTGCTCAAGAACTAACTGATCCTGACATCTCACCCTCAAGAACTTAATGTTAATTTCTATAGGTAATACTGCATCATGGCTATATACTAAGGCATAAGGAGTAACTCATGTACTTGATCTTGGAGAAGTCCTATAAGCCCATAATACATCCAACAGTAAGTTATGTCAATCCCTGGGATTGTCTTCCACAACTCTTTGTATTCCTTTTTTCAAGGATTTATTAGATGATTCTGTTTGACCATTTGCCTGTGTATAATAGGGGGTAGAATTAACAAGGCTAATTCCAAACTCTACTATAAAAGACTTTACTATCTTCCCATCAAATTCAGTCCCATTATCAACAGTTATGGTCTGTGGGATGCCAAATCTATGGATCAGATCTTTAATGAATCGAATAACTTCGATCTGGTCTACAGCCTTATATGGTTTAGCTTCGACCCACTTAGTGAACTAATCTGTGGCCACTAAGATGAAACAATGATGCTTCGAAGAGGGTGGATGTATTTTCCCTATCATATCCACACTCTATCCTCTAAACGGCCAAGGCTTCACAACCGCATGCAGATCAATTATGGGTACATGTCTTATCGTGCCATACTTTTGGCATACTTGGCAACCTCTAGCATATTCTATGCAATCTCTAAGGATGGTTGGCCAATAGTAAGAATGTCTTCGAAGCAGCCATCTCATCTTCACACCAGGCTGATGAGCACCACATATGCCTTTATGAACCTCAGCCATGGCTGTCAATGCCTCCTTTGGCCCTAAACATTCCAATAATAACCCATCTGTCCCCCTTTTGTAAAGAGCATTACCATACATTATGTATTACATAGATTGCAATTTGATTTTTTTGCTAGCTTTCAAAGATGGGCCAGCTAGATACCGCATTATTGGATGCCTCCAATCTTGTTCTTGTAAGTTGTTACCCAAAAGACAACCTAAGAGGGGGGTGAATTAGGTTTTTACAATTAAAAATTAATAATACCTTAATAAAAATTATGACTAGCACAATAGATAGATATAGTTAATGAAATAAAAATAATTAAAATAAGTGTTCTAACTACTATATCAGTTAATGATTTTAGCACAGTGAAAATGTAAAATATAGCTACGGCAATTTAAATAAAATAAAGAGATAAGGGAGAAAGAGACAAACAAATTTATAGTGGTTTGGCTTCAACTCAGCCTACGTCTACTCTTCAAGCTTTACTTGAGATTTTTCACTATACTCTAGCTTCACGGGGGTGCTAGCAACCTCTTTTCAAATGGAGCAATCCTCCACGGATTTTACACAGACTTTCTAAATCAAGAACACTGAGTGTACTACACTCTTACGAGGTTGAAAAGAATGTATTTTTGCTTTCACAGAAAGTTATAAGAATTATCTCTCAAAGGTAGATATAAAAATGAAGCTCTGATTTTTTTGTAAACCTCATACAAGAAAGATAGGCTTAAAGCTATACGTCTCAGTGTATAATTTCTGAAAGAGGATCTAAACAAAAATTGAAGAACACTTTTCAGAGAATTTTTCAGAGAATAGATATAAGTGATTATAGACCAAAGAATATTTTCTGATTTTTTTTTTGTAACTTGTTTACATTAGAGGCTTTGGTATATATAATGAAACTTATAGCCGTTTATAGCCGTTGTACTCCATCATTACTAATTTGAATATCTTCCACTCCATCATTACTAATTTGAATATCTTCCACTTGAACCTTTTGGCATGCTGCTGTGCTAGGTTGTTTGAACCTTTTGGCCTGCTACTATGCTGGGCTGTTTGAACCTTTGTTTTAGGCTGTTTGAACCTCTGATTTAATCAAATATTAAATACATTCTAACAATATTTAGGATAAAAGTTTTAGGTAAGAAATAATGGGACAAAATAAATTTTGATTCTATTTTTCTCTTTCAAATAAATTAAAAACATAAAATCATCAAAATAAATGTTAATTCTATTTTTATCTTTCAAATAAATTATCAAAATAAATTTTGATTCTATTTTTCTCTTTCAAATAAATCATTAAAATAAATTTTGATTCTATTTTTCTCTTCCAAATAAATTAAAAACATAATTAAATAAATCATCAAAATAAATAAGTCTAATAATCTCCCCATTTTTTATGATGGCACACAATGATGTTTTGATTTGATTTGGGAGTAAGAAAAGCTCCCCTTCAAGTCATGCTCCCTGAATTCATTTCTAAATACATAGGTTAGCACATGTGTAATAAATAAGTTTTAATTAGAAACATGATATGAGATTAAGATATCAAACTATAAATACATATATAATACCATAATTTGAAAATAATACCATAATACATAACATCATAACAAAATAATACCATAATACATAACATCATATAATTTCTCCCCCTGTGACATTATCAAAAGGAAATCATGGCTCAGAATCTGGAGGAGGAGGAAAATGATAATGATAAATGACATCAAAAACAGATAATCAAAACATATATATATATATATATATATATGATTTGTGCGCCTCTCTCGTGCCCGTCGAAAATCGCGTCAGACAGGCGTCCACGTTTTTGTGTCAGCCGACCGACAAAAGCGAGATGGGTCAATCAACTGCCTCGGCTCTCTCTCCCTCTTGTCTTCTTCTCCTTCGTCTTCTTCTTAAACACTCTCTTCGCCTTCTTCTTCCTCATTCGCTTTCATCCCTTTCGTCTTCTACGTGAGAGAGATAGAATAAAGAGACTGAGCAAAGCAGAAAGGCTGCCAAAACCGACCTCCTTTCGATTACATCTATCTGTCCTACTACATGGCCTCGTCCCGTCCCATTACTCTCTTTCCGAACTTGAATGATCCTGTAAGCGCTGTTGGGCCGAGTGCCCTGGCTCCTACTCTTCCTAACCTTCCTATGATGTCGATTGAGCAAATAATGGCAGCTCAATCAGACATTGAAGCCAATCATTTCACACTGACATCCTGTATGGACACGGTGACTGCAGTCACAAAATTGGCTCACCCATTGCAGAATAGGACGAGTGAGCTCTATCAGGTCAACGCCTAACTCTCTCTGCTCCAGTGCATGTACAAGGATGCGAGAGCAGAGATAGGCGCACTGAAGGCCGAAAATAAAGAGTTTAAACGGAAGACCACCTCCATGGCCCGATTTGGAGCAACGTCGTTTTTGGCTTTTGATAATCGGCGGGGAGTGCTCGCACCTGACGAAAGCACGGGGGCAGAGACGTCAAGCGTCACCCAAGGTGATAAAAAGAAGGAGAGGGCGGTGGAAGAGGCGAGTAAGTAAGATCGGCGTATGGCCGTAAAAAAAATGAAGGTTTTTTTTTTTTTTTAATGTAAATATGTTTATTTTGATTGGCGTATTACTGTAAAAAAATGAATGGTGTTTTTTTTTTTAATGTAAATATTTGTATTTTGATTTGTTTTTGTTTTTATGTTTAAGTACTGAAAAATGAAATTAAAAAGAAGAAAAAAAAAAGAAAATTAAGTCCAAACAAAAAAATAATAGAAAAAAATAAAAATAAAGAAATTAAGCCTAATAGCAAAATAAAAAAATAAAAAAATAAAATAATACTAGCAGAAATTAAACTTAATAGAACGTTGGTGTTGCTAGAATGGTAATGCAAAAAAAATACCATGAGAGTTTAAAAAAATCAATGTATGCAAAGTTAATTTTACCTCAAGATGCAGAACCCAAAAAAAATTACACAGTTGAGAATAGCAAACTGTTAAGAATAATAAATGTATGAAGGACTTGAGAGCATTCAACTGATATAAATGTTTCCATATCAATGTAGCATCAAGTTTAGATAAATGCCATGGGTGCAATAAGGAGAAATTCCAAAGGTCAAGAATGAGACACACATGTTGTTATAGCAAGATAATATGGCAACAATTAATCAATGAGCTTATCTATTATGAAGAATTCATGTTATTTCAATCTATTTTCAAGCAAGAGCCAAGGAGATACCAAATTGTTAAAAGTATATGTGAAGCAGTTGAGCATGATCTAACAATCGATTTGAGCATAATCTAACAATCAATTTATGGCAAGAGCATACATATTTTATACAAGATAATTAAAAAAAAATAATATGTAAGGTGCAAGCTCATAAGTGTGATATCAAAAATAGAATAGAATCTGAGGGGATTTCTTTTTTCTTTTTTTTTTTTAAAAAAACTAATCAAGTTTAAATTCTTCCATTGGTTTCATTTGGCAAAATCAATAGGAGATATAAACAATGAAAGCTCATAACTGAAATGTTCTCCTCAATAATATCAAATAGGATGCCAAATGTTACTAATAAGGATGCCAAAATGATACCAACATGCAATCTACCAAGGATACTAATATGCAATCTAGAAGATTTAACAATCATAGCTCAAGCATTATGTAGAATACCAAATATTGCTCATAATACGTTAAACTCAATATGATCTCATGGAGCTAATGTACATCCAAAAAATGAAGCATGCTCAAGGTATAGCAATCCATACGCCAAGAAAAATCATGAATTTCAATATATAGTACACATTTTAAGCATAGGCATGATTTTTAGGCAAAAGTATCATCAAAGTATACATTGCAAATCATATGAAGCATAATCAATCTTTTTCATATCAAAGTAATAACAGTATTAGCTCAAAGGATATAAGATAGAATTTTTACCTCAAAAACTTAAGAGAGTATATGAGGCATACGTTAGGTTCAAGAGATAGAAGCTTTTCAATCTTCAATTTTCTTTCATGAGGAGTTCATCTCAAAAGGGTTTAACAAGTATGTTAGCAAAATGATTTCTCCCCCTAAGTTGGTGCTACCCTTTTCTAATGTGATTTGTGTAAATATAGTATTCATAGAACAATCACTATTACTTAATAAAAATACAGCACATATCACTTCTTATCACAAACTCAAAAAGTAAAAAATAATTCAATGATCAAACAAGAGTTCGGAATGCTATTTTTCAGAATTTTCAAGTTGTAGCAAACAACATAATATGCATAAGAAAATAGTGTTATACTCTTTGTTTTATTAAAAAATGATGCAACAATCTCATTTAATCACATAACATTATCAAGAGGCATTTTCTTCAATTCAATCCACATACTCAAATGTGATAAAAACATTTTACTCAATGTGGAACACAACATGAATGCTATAAATAATTAATTCAACAATTATCAATCAAAAGCATTTCATGAGATGTATGCCAATATAATCCATATTCAAAAGATATTCAATAGGATAGATGCAATGTCTCTACAAACGTATGATACTTCTTTTCATTTAGACATTGTTGATGGATCATAATTAATGAATTTCATAACTCGTTCAAATATTCCAATGTAAAGCATATAAGCATGAAATTTTCATATTGAGCATATTCTTGAGATCATAAATGTACAATTCAAAATATAGATAGTATATATCTCAAAAACATGCTATGACATTAAAATTGATTCTACAAAGATATGACTCAAAAATGAATTAACATATTAGTATGAAGTCATATATAAGATGTGAAAAGTATGCTCACAAAAAATATTTATCACTTCTTATCTCTTTTTTATAGCAATGGATGACATGATATACAATGTTAATGAATACATGAATCATTCATATTCTAATAGGTATTTATCAAAATAATATAATTTTCATTTTTGAATTCAATGAAGGTTTGAAAGAAACTAGCAGAACATGACTTTGCAAACTTAGTACAATTAGGTTACATGGAAGCAATGATTAGACATAACCTATTGTACACAAATCACACCTTAAAGAATATAGAACTTTAAGCTTAAAGGTGTGTTAGGAGTTATACCTTCATTTACCTCTTTGGAATCTTCACCCATGCATTGCCTCTATTGTTCATCTTGGTGATTTTCATTTCATCATTCTTCTTCTTCTTGTAGGGGCTGATTTTGCTCTTTAGATTGAACACTCTTATTGTGCATTTCCTCTCGAAGTCCTTGGTGTTCTTTGAGATTCCACCTATAAAATATCTTGATTTCTTTCTTGGTACCCATACTTTCTTGGGTCCATAGGGATTAGTCTCAAGAATATTTAATCTCATAAAAGATTTAGGAGGATCAAAACCAATACCTACTTTGTCAAAAACACATTTTTTATTTCCAAGAAGCTTGTTGAGGTTTTCTTTTCCTTTTACAAAATTTTCAAGAGTTTTGTTTAAATTTTCAACATTATTTTTCAAAATGTTTTTTTCATTGGCAATAGACGTAAAGTCATTTTTCAAAGTAGCATTTTTCATTTTTAAAACATCCGCATCATTTGAAAGAAAAGTAACTAATTTCTTTAATTTAGAATTCTCAACACAAATATATCTAAATATGTCATGTAATTCATTGAAAGCACTTTCAAGTTCTACATAATTAGAAATTACCTCATCTTGAGTGAATTCTTCTTCTCCAAGAGCCATGAGACACATGTTGACTTATAGCGACCCCGGTCTTTTCCTTGTAATTATTGTTGTCGGACTTATGCTCCGTAGATTCCGTCGTTATCAAATTGCTGTTGTGTCCTTTAATTCTTTATTATTGAGTTATGGGTTGTGTTGGGCAGGTTTGTTACAGGTTGGTTGGGTTAGAAACCAAGTGTTGCTGTCCAGATTTTTGGACCTTCCCTCGAGCGAGGAGTTGGTCACTCGAGCGAGCTGTTGTTTTTGTCCTTCGCTCGAGCCAGGGTTTGGTCGCTCGAGCGAGAGTCTGCGTCTGGGCTTAGGACCTGAGAGTTGTGTTTCTTGGCTCGAGCGAGCTTTTCTTCGCTCGAGCAAGCATTTCTTCGCTCGAGCGAGCTTCTGGGTTACAGACCTGAAGCATCGAGTTTTTGGCTCGAGCGAGCTTTTCTTCGCTCGAGCGTGGATTTCTTGTGTCTGGTCGCTCGAGCGACCAAGTCTTCGCTCGAGCGAGCCTGTCCAGTTTAAATACGCAGCAGCGGTTTTTATAACGTTTTTTCACGTCTTTTTGATCCAAAAACCCTAGTTCCGAGTTCTCTCTTTCTCTACTCACCTTCTCTCTTAGGTTTGATCTATTTAGGGTGTGTTTCTACCCTAGTTGTTTTATTAAAAAGATAGAGTGAGTCGAGAGCTTCATTTTAATCTGAGAGTTTGTGAATTTGGAGCACTTTGGAATTTGGGTCATCATCTCCGTCTTCTCTTTTTGGGTTATTTTCTTCGAGGTAGGGATTTCCTACTCCACTGTATAAGTTTTGTTCTAAGTTTGGTATTTTGATATGTTGGGGGTCTTTTGGTAATTTTGGGAAAAACCCTAGTTGTTTTAATAAATTAATTTGTATAATTAATTTAAGGAAAATTTGGGGAATTTAGTTAAATTCATGAAATTGAGGAATTTATTGATTAAATGGTGTAGTTGGATAATTTGAATCACTCGCCTATTGAATTGTTGATATATTATTTCCAGTTTAGAAATAACTGTTTTGGGCTATCGGTGGAGGATAGTCGTGATTGTTGTAGACATTGCATGTGGATTAGGGATAACTGAAACTAATCATATTGGTTAAGTCACTGGTTTTGACTGTTGAATTAATACAGAAAATATGTGTATTGATTGTGTGTTGTATATGCTGTATGTGTTTATATGCAATGTATTGTGTGGGAGGAGATAGGGGATGTACTCCACGGTTTAGGGGAAGATAGGGGATGGACCTCTAAACCGGATTTTGTTTGGGAGGAGATAGGGGATGGACTCCATTAGCATTACTATTATGTGTGCTTATTGATATTGAAGTGTTTTTACATGTTATTGATACAGCACTAAAATGTATATCATATTGGAAGTATGGAAGTGTTTTGATATGAGCCTGTGTCTCATTTGTTTTGTTGATATTGGAAGTAATGTGAATCTGATATATAGTTCACTGTTGTAGTTTGGCCAGGTTCTGAGCCATGTTGATAATAATGGAAAGTTGAATAAATAATGGAAAGTAAATGTGATGTTTATTGTTAACCATCTATTGAATGCTATGGCTTTATTCAATGCTTATATTTGGTTTAGTATTTTTCTACTGGGCTATGGCTCACCCTATATGGGAACATCATTTTCAGGTTCAGGTGATAAGCTACCTCCAAGGACTTAGTTTGGAAGGACTTGGATTTGAAGACTAGTTTAGTTATTTATTTTGTTTTGATATTACATGTAATCACAAGCCGAGGGCTTAATTTGTAGTTGAGTTAGTACTCACATTTTGTGTCCAAGTGTTGGCTTGGAAAGATGTAAGCCTATAGGGCATTTACTTTCATTATTACATGTAATGTCTTTATTTAAGGATACTCTGATGAATGAATTATGGTTTATTTCTTAAGTAATGCATCTTATTATTGTGTATGTTATGGGTTATTTTTGAGGGCGTTACATGACTACTCCATCATTTTCTTCCCAAATGGCTTCCTTTTTGCTGCCATCCATCATTGAAAGTTCATGAGCCATGAGTGAGCTTAAGAGTTCTTCAATGCCTAATTTTGTTAAGTCTTTTGCTTCTTGGATAGCTGTAACCTTAGCTTCCTATTCATTTGGCAAAGACCTAAGTATTTTTCTCACAAGCTCACCATTAGTATAAGATTTACCAAGAGATTTTAGAGCATTAATAATATTGGTAAATTTATAAAATATCTCAGAAATATATTCAAATGATTCCATAGTAAAGAGTTCATAATCATGAATAAGCATGTCAATCCGAGACTTTTTATTTGGCTAGTTCCTTCATAGGTGATTTCAAGTTTATCCCAAATCTCTTTAGCAGTAATACATCCAAAAATTCTATTGTACTCATTTGCATCTAGTCCACACACTGGCTTTAGTATTAACTTGAAGGAGTTTATAACCACGCTCATCAAATTCATTCTCAAGTTTAGGCACACTGATATGGTCTACTACATTGGAAGAGATTTTAAGACTTTTAGTGATAATGAGCCACAAAGCATAATTGGTAGCTTGAAGATACAAAGTCATTTTTTTTTTCCAATGAATGTAATTACTACTATCAAAGACAGGTGGCCTATTGCTAGCTTGTCCAACAGCAGAGTAAGTAGAATACATGGTTACTATGGATAAAAAACTCAAGATTGTTAAATCTAAACAAGAGCCCTAGGCTCTGACACCAATTGTTACTCAAAAGACAACCTAAGAGAGGGGTGAATTAGGTTTTTACAATTAAAAATTAATAATACCCTAATAAAAATTATGACTAGCACAATAGATAGATATAGTTAATGAAATAGAAATAATTAAAACAAGTGTTCTAACAACTATGTCAGTTAATGATTTTAGCACAGTGAAAATGTGAAATATAGCTACAGCAATTTAAATAAAATAAAGAGATAAGGGAGAGAGAGACAAACAAATTTATAGTGGTTCGGCTTCAACTCGGCCTACGTCTACTCCTCAAGCTTCACTTAAGATTTGTCACTATACTCTAGTTTCACGGGGGTGCTAGCAACCTCTTTTCAAATGGAACAATCCTCCACGGATTTTACACAAAATTTCTAAGTCAAGAACACTGAGTGTACTACACTCTTACAAGGTTGAAAAGAATGTGTTTTTGCTTTCACAGAAAGCTACAAGAATTATCTCTCAAAGATAAATATAAAAATAAAGCTCTAGTTTTTTTGTAAACCTCACACAGGAAAGATGGGCTTAAAGCTATACGTCTCAGTATATAATTTCTGAAAGATGATGTAAACAAAAATTGAAGAACACTTCTCAGAGAATTTTTCAAAGAATAGATGTGAGTGATTATAGATCAAAGAATATTTTCTGATTTTTTTGTAACTTATTTACATTAGAGGCTTTGGTATATATAATGAAACTTATAGTCGTTTATAGCTGTTGTACTCTATCATTACTAATTTGAATATCTTCCACTTCATCATTACTAATTTGAATATCTTCCACTTGAACCTTTTGGTCTGCTGCTGTGCTGGGCTGTTTGAACCTTTTGGCCTACTGTTGTGTTGGGCTGTTTGAACCTTTGTTTTGGACTGTTTGAACCTCTAATTTAATCAAATATTAAATACATTCTAACAACATTTAGGATAAAAGTTTTAGGTAAAAAAGAATGGGACAAAATAAATTTTGATTCTATTTTTCTCTTTCAAATAAATTAAAACATAAAATCATCAAAATAAATGTTGATTTTATTTTTCTCTTTCAAATAAATCATCAAAATAAATTTTGATTTTATTTTTCTTTTTCAAATAAATTAAAAACATAATTAAATAAATCATCAAAATAAATAAGTCTAACATAAGTCATTATGATTGACTTCTAACACCACATTCCTTTTAGTTAAGGGTAATATTACTTTTTGATATGTTGTTTGGCTTATGTTCATTTGAGTGTTATCCATTCTCCTGAAATTCAAAATTTTCTGAGCCACATCATTAGCTTTGTTATTCATGAATCATGGGACATAAGTCACATTTGTTATCTGGAATTGAGAAAGCAAATGTAATGCAACAATATAGTATGGCAACATGCTTGCACTTTGACATTTGAAAATTTCTTTCATTTGGTTAACCACCAATTGAGAATCCCCAAATATATCAACTTGCATGAGCTTGTAATCCAATAAGTATTTCTAGTCCCATTATTAAAGCTTCATATTCAACTTGATTATTGGAATAAGTAATTTCATCCACTCTGAAACCATGTGTGGTTTCTACCCCTTATGGTGACTTAATCACCACACAAATTCCAGTTAAACCGTTGGCTTTTGATCCATCGAACCACATTTGCCATAGTTCAATACTAACCATACCAAGATCTATTATCTCTTGGCTTTCTATCTGACATGAATGATCTGCCAATAAATTAGCTAAAACTTGTCCTTTTACTACTTTTTGAGGGACATATTCTAGATAAAATTCTGATAAAACTAGTATCCATTTGCCAATTCTTCCTCTTAACATAGGTTTAGACAACATATATTTAACCAAATCTGTGGTTACAATTACCAAGACAGTTGTAGGCAAAAGATAGTATCTTAGTTTCATTGCAGCAAAATACAATGCAAGGCACAACTTTTCTACAGCTGAATATTTACATTCACAAGAATTTAAGAACCTACTAAGGTAATAAACTGCTTGCTCTTTGCCTTCTTCATTATCCTGGGCTAAGAAAACTCCCAGTGAATCTTCTGCTGCAGCAATATACAATTTCAAAGGCTTATTACCCTTTAATGGCATCAGCACTGGAGGCTTGGCCAAGTAGGCTTTGATTCCTTCGAAAGTAGTTTGATGCTCTGATGTCCACACAAACTCCTCTTCATCTTTCAACCTTTATAAGAAAGAAAACACTTTAGTTTTCCCTGCAGTATTAGAAATAAATCTTTGAAGAAAATTAACCTGTCCAAGGAATTTTTGTACTTCTTTCTTACTTGATGGAGGCCTGGCTTCAATGATAGCTTTGGCTTTGTTTTGATCAATCTGTATTCCCTTCTTATGTACTACATAGCCCAAGAAGTTTCCAGCTGATACGCCAAAAGCACATTTGAGAGGATTAAGCTTCAACTTGAACTTTCTCATTCTTTCAAAAGATGCTTCCAAGTGAAACAAATGTTCCTCCATGGATTGGGACTTCATTACAATGTCATCAATGTAACACTCTAAATATCCTCCAATGAGATCATGAAAGATAGTGTTCATAGCCCTTTGATATGTAGCCCCAGCATTCTTCAAGCCAAATGGCATTTTAACCCATTCGAAAGTGCCAATGTTCCCAGGACATCTGAATGTTGTCTTATGGATATCCTCTTCTGCAATACAGATTTGGTTATAACTAGAGTGTCCATCTATCATTGATAAAATTTTGTGCCCTGCTGAACTATCCACCAATAAATCTACTATGGGCATGGGGTATTCATCTTTTGGAATTGCTAAATTTAGGTTTCTAAAATCGATGCATACCCTTATTTTACCATTCTTGTTAACTACAGGCACAATATTGGATAGCCATTCAACATACCTGGCTGTCTTAATAAAGCCTACCTTAAAGAGCCTAAGAATTTCCTCATTGACCTTCTGAATCACTTCAGGACTCATCCTTCTTGATTTTTACTTGTATGGCTTGAAATTAGGCTTCATAGGGAGCCTATGTTCTACTAATGACCTATCCAATCCTGGCAGTTCATTATAAGACCATGCAAAACAATCTTTATATCTCTTTAAGACCACCAACAACTGCTCCCTGTCAAAAGCACTTAATCAAGCACTAATGTAGGTGGGTTGCTGTGTAGAACCTTCCCCTAAATTAACCTCTTCCAAGTGGTCTTGTATCTGAGAACTCACTAATGCTTCTTTTTTGATTTCTTCTGTCTTCGAAGCAAGTTCTTTGCTTTGTTCTGCTCCCAGTTTCTTTGATTCAGTATCTTTGCCCTCCTCCTCATAGACAAAGTCTGTCCATAAGGCTTCTTCCTCCTGTATTTCCTAGACTTTTGTTTTGATGTCTAATGCACAGTATTTATCAAAGGTCAAAGTTCTAACATGTTGTTGTTTATGTTTACAGCCAACTATCATGACTTCCTTCTCTTGTTCCTAAACCTTTTGGACTATTGCTTTTAAGTCCAATGCTATGAACTTAACTAAAGCCAAAGGTCTGGCTTCTTAGGTTTCATCTTCTTGCCTACAATCAGGTATCATTATCATCTTTGACGACGAATTCTTCATCAGCGCTCTCCTATACCAAGTGCTTCAGGTGTGCTACTTCCTCATCAACCGTCACTTCGACTAAACCATCAGGTTTTCTCAATATACTGAGTGGTGTTACTCATTCAGTATACAACTTGGCCTCCTCAAATCAGCACAAGCGACAAAGGGTTGAGGATCTGCATTGATCTCCTCTGTTTCTCCATTCCACAAGGCCATCATTATCTTCTGATGTAGAAAGGAAGGCACACATTTGTTAGTGTGAATCCAGTCCCTACCAAGTAGAGCATTATACTTAGCATTGCTGTCAATGACAAAGAATGCCGTCATGCAATCTCTGGTTCCTACACTCAGGTTGATGGGCAAAATACCCTGAGCCATCTATTTATCTCCAGCAAAACCAGCAATGGTTGTGCTGGTTGGGATTAATCTGGGATTCCTTTTTCCTAGTTTCTTCAAAGAAAATTTCGGAAGCAGGTTTACTGCTGCCCTATTATCTACCAATACTCGGTTCATCTGTATCCCATCGAAAAAGGCCTTGATATACAAGGGTTTGACATGCTGTGTCATGGATGTTGTAGGATACTTAAAATGGTGTAAGAGGTTAATACTTACTTACTCACTCTCATCTTCAGTTTCCATTAATGTGGCTTTCTCAGACTTATCTTAAATCATGCTAACTTGTGAGTCTTCACTAGAAACTAAAATAGGGTCAATCTCCTGACCTTCTTGATTTCCATCCTCAGCCTGGAACTCTTGTGGCAATATATATACCATATTCACTGACACTGGAGGAAATGAGCCAAACTGAACTGTCGGTTGCTCTTGTTTCTTTTCCAAGCTAACTTGTTCAATTATTTCAGAAGTATCCTCCATGTTACACTCTAGAACTTCAGTACTAGTGACTTCCTTCGAATGGTCTGTTCCTACTGGTTTTTCGACCAAAAATGTCTGTTCAGCCATGAAGGCTTCAAACATTTCCTCCTCAACCATCTCTTTCCTTTGGTCTAGGTCAACTTCTCCCTCTGTTTCGCTGTCGCTTTCCATCAAAGCCTTTTCAAGACCTGTTAAAATAGATCTTTCTTTGGCTTTCAGTTCAGAGTGAACTTTAGCCAACTGCTCTTTGCTGTAACTCCTTTTGTCATGAGGAGTCGATTTTGGACTATAATCCAACTTGGAACTTTTTCTTCTCTCTGTCTGGCCTTTTGGCTGGGCCAATGAAGAACTTTCCCCACTTTTTTTCAGATCTTTTTGGTACTGAGTGTACCTTCGCTGGATCTTTCTCCTTTGGGACCTAGAAATCACTGGGAGCATATTTGGTTCCTTTGTTTTTGGATGTTTTAGTAACACCTAATTATTTGGAGTCACCAATGGAGGTTTAACCATCCTACCCTAGTCTGCAACAACACTTCTCTAGGTAGGAATTTCCTTAGACTTGTTCTGCATGACATACCAATCTGAAATCCCAGGTACCCATGAACTCACTAGCTCAGTTGTTGAATTGTCTCTTTTGTCTTCGAAGCCAGTTTCGAAGCTACCTGTAGAGACCACTGCTTGGCCCTGCCCTCCTGTCTTGGGCCTAATTCAGGCCTTCCATGAGGGTGGTTACTTTCCATCTTGTGTAAGGCTGGTCTAGGAGGCCAATCTCTGGTTCTGATCCCATAACTTGAGCCCACTTCAGGTCTCCTCTCAGAATGATTGTCCTCTATTTTGTAATAGTTGGGTGGTCTGAACTCATGTAGAGGTCTCTTACCCCTTGGAGTGCATTCTAGTGGCTGTTGGTCCAGCCAAGAATGGCTGCTGTCTAGGACCAGTTGGGTATGGCCTTTTGTTGCAGGCATTGGTTGGTTTAGGGTGTCTCTCTGCACATCTTTATAATACTGTTTCCCATCAATCGGGAGCCCTTTCAACAATTTGTAGCTTAACCTGCATCTGGGACATATTCTTTGCATGATAACTGCCTCTAAAGAGTCATCATCCAGTGCCTTCTCATCAGAGTCTTCCCTTTGGTCAGCAAAGCTCTACCCATTCACTGGTGAACTTCTAGCATCTTTCTTGATAGCAGTATGATTGGCAACATGCATCTGCACATTAACCTCTTCTAATTCCTTTAGAGATAAATTCTGGAAGTCTGGCACAATAACATTGGTTGTAACTTCTCCAATTTCTGGTAATGGATTAGTGTCAATCCCATAGCTTTCTCTGCTTTAGCTGGGAATTTTAGACTCTCTTTTCAAATCTGTTCTTGGATCCTGTCCCGAAAAACAATACAATTTTTAGTTGAGTAAGACCAAGGAATTTTAACTCATGGATTAGTGTCATTTACAATACATTTTTCCTTTAAGTTTTTCTGAAGAAGGAATTTTAACTCCTTTTAGTAACTTTAGGAAATTGGTTGCAAGCAAATGATCAAAAATATCATCTGCCTTTGTTAAAATCGAAAGAATATTTCCTATGAAGGTCTTTCTTTTTAAACTGCTGATCTATTGTAGTATCTTTATGAATTAACGCCTCACAGATCACAGGCTCTGTTCCTATGATCTCTGCTGCGTCAATCTCATAATTAGGATCTCTATAATACGTCTTGTATGATGCATTACTTCGATCTTGTTCTTCCTCAAGTAATGATTCATATCTAGACACCTTATAGGTTAATTCCACTAAGTTTCAAAACTCAATTGAGTCAAACTTCTTTCGTAGCCTAAACTCTAAACCATTTTGAGCCAATCTCACAAATTCAGGCTCTGGTAGAATGATCTTACACTTGTTTCGTACTCTTTTGAATCTGGCAATAAATTGAACAGCCTTTTCATCAAGCCTTTGACTTAACCTTGCCAAGTCTGCCATAGAAACTTCTGGTTTCGTTTAGAAGAATTGGGCATGAAATGCCTCATCTATTTGTTACCAAGTTCAGATAGAGCCAGGTGTAAGGTTAATATACTATACAAAAGCTGCCCCAGTTAGAGAATTTGGAAAAAGTCTTAACTTCATGTAATCATTATTGGTAAATTCACCACACTGGGCAGCGAACCTAACAATATGTTCTACCGTCGACTGGTTTCTATTCCTATAAAAAAGAGCAAAGTCTAGTATTCTAAACCCTCTTGGGTATTCCTGTACCCTATCCACCCATTCTGGATATGGTTTCCTGGACACAGGAGTTTGAACCCCTCGAGCCATAGGTCCACACATTTCTCTAACAATATCAGCAATTTGGTCCCTAGGAACCATATTTTGTGCTTGTTGAACCACCACTGGAGGAACAAACACAAGATTTGGTGGACAACCTTGTGCCTGAGGTCCTCTTGGTCCATAGGGAGGTATATTTGGGACTAGCTGTCCCTGTGGTGCTGGCTGCTGTTGAGGGTATGGTTGACCTCTCTGAGCTTGTCCTGCAAAAGGACCTGCGAAAGGTGCTGGAACAGGTGTTATGTCCCTTCCAGTCGCAGGAAACCTTTCCAACCCCCTGGGTACAAATTCGAATAAAGGATTAGTGAACCCCCTTGTGCCAGGTATGGCTTCGAACATGGGATTTGGAAACATCTTTATGCCATTTTCTTGTGTTGGCCCAAATCTACCAATTTGTATAGCTTCACTGTTAAGTAATTGTCATGACCCAAACCCGCTCCTATGGGTTTAGCATCATAACCGGCCAGTAATCCGTGATTATCGAAGGCCTTCTTAACAGTAATAACAGTAATACAGAGTGCAGGGGCTGGCAGAAGCCAAAACAGTAATAAAAGATGTCCAATGAGCTATGACAGTCTGTATGCAAAAAAAGACTTTTCATAACATGTACACATCATAACCAGAACAGTATATACATACAACTTATACAGACATTCAGGTTAGGGACCAAATCCCTACCGTAACAGTACAGTGCTAGTCTAAAAAGTATTACAAACAGAGACAGAAGGGTGAACTGAGACACCTCAAAAGCCTAAGCTTGAACACACTGGGAACCTCGCAGTGAGGCACGTTAGTTGGCTTGACCAAAAAAGGAGTTTAACTCAACACTCCTAGCTCCGATCCGGTGCCTGGACACCTACATATATATATAAACAGTGAGCTAAAGCCCAGTGAATAACATATACGTAAAGAGGTTAAGAATGAATGTCCTTTCAGTATTTAAAACAGTCAGCTATAACAGTATATCAGTCATTCAGTCATAGCAGTCATATGTGGTACATCCCATAGCAAAACAGTACAGTAGGTCTTAACAGACCGAACAGTCAGTTGATGGCCATCATATCAGTAACAGTAGTGGTTCCAACATGGGAACCGACAGAGATCTCTGTAACAGTAACAGTAACAGTACAGTAACAGTAAATTGCTATGGATGCCACGAATACAGTTCGCAAATAGGACAAGCATTCATTCAGTAAGAAATATCATTTCGGAAAGCAGTACAGTTGATTATTTAGAAAATATTCATGATTGAATATATCTTTACAACATTGTTACTCACAGAGTTCTGAGCTACAGATAGGCTAGTGAGCTTCCTCAGATGCCAACCCTACACAGTTACAGGATGAACACACACTAAGTTGCACGTTTGGGAAACAATGACTTAGTTCCTATCTTGACTCGGTGTGGTTCAATAGCATTATCCTCATTAAGATGCCTTAAACTAGGCCTAGGATGGAATGAGGATGCAAAGATGCACTTTAAAACACTTTTCAAATTTTTGCTGAAACAGGGTCCCGCTCGAGCGTGGATTTCTCCGCTCGAGCGAACATGCAGACAAAAGAGCTACGCTCGAGCGTGACTTTCCTCGCTCGAGCGGACTGCAAAAGCACTAGATGCATGAAATTCATGCTCGACGGACGCTCGACCCCCGCTCAAGCGTGAGACACAAGTCCTCGCTCAAGCGTGCATTCCCTTGCTCGAGCGGACTGTAAACACATGCAAAGTACTGGATGCACGCATTTCGCACTCGAGCGTTACTTTCCCCGCTCGAGCGGACTACATGAACTCAGAGTGTACGCTCGAGCGTGGATCCAAAATCTAGAATTTCCAGATTTGTCTCCAAGCATGAAACTCAACATTTAAAGCATCAAATTCGATCCTTTTGGGCTAATTTTCTGGAAAACACTTTAAAACTCATAATATGACATGTTTCAAAGATCAATTTGCAAAATCAAAGCCTAAATGTAGTTCAATTAAACACAATTTCAAATAAACTTCAAGAACATGATGTACATGCAACATGCATGAATTTAGTCAACTTCCAAGCTTCTAATACAAGAACAAATGAGTCAAAACTTCCAAAAACATGATGAATTCATGGACTATAATCAAGATATGGACATGCATGTAGCAATTTCCATGAAAACAACCTCAAAACTCAACAATGTGTACATGCATGCATGATTTACTACTCAATTCAACATTTAAACCAATTCTTGACTTTAAAACTCTAATCTTCCATGAATCATGCAAGAACTAACTTAATTTCACAAAACAGAAGGTAAATACCTACCTTAGGTCTTGAATTCAAGGTATACAAGCTCAATTTGCAATCTATTCTTCGATTCCTCTAAATTTCAAGCCAAGATTTCAAGATGAATCAATTCTCTCCCAAGACACTCTCTCTCTCTCTCTCTCTCTCTCTCTCTCTCTCTCTCGGTTTTGAGTCTTGAATAATGGCTGAAGAGGTGCTAATGTTAACATATATGAGTCAACTAAATGGTCCTAGAATAATTCACTAAGTGGCAAAAGAGTAATAAACTCATTTAATGTAATTTAACATTATTTAATCCAATTTAATCATACCAAATCAAATTCCAATTAAATTTACCATAAAATCACATTAATTCTAATTAACACAAAACACTAATCGATTTCAGATTCGACCACCGACAAGGCCTTCAATTTACAGTTCAAACTTAAAACATGAACAGATCAGTTAACAGTCAAACAGATAGAAATGCGTTTAAACTAATACACTCAATCAATCAGTTCAGAATGTCAGTCAAATCAGTTACTTAATCATGTTCAGTCACAGTTTAGCAGTAATCAGTGGTATTATCAGTAAACAGTGGTGAGGGTTGTCACAGTAATGAGGCATTTTGATTTATCATGGGCCTCGAAAGAGGCTCATACCAAGACTGAGGTGATGGTCTTTCATAATTTTGATTACTAGTTTGACCATTAGTATGTCCATTGCTTTGCATATGTTGTTTATCTCTAGCCAATCTTTGCTGAGGGACATTTGAAATTTCCTCTATATGCCTTGTGTTAGTTGGTTGATAGGTATTCATCCGATCTATAAAGGATATTGCCCATTTTTCCATTGTGTTCATTAACTGCTGTCCCATGACATCTACTAGGCCTCCCCCACGGATTCATTGGCTGAGTAGATGGAACAGTGGATGGTCAAATTCTATGGTCTCGTCCACTATTTTGGACACGTGATGTATGTTCTGCATTACTGGTCTGTTTGACCATAGGTTCTGATGAAATAGGTGCTTTCATAAGATGTGTTATCACATTATCCTCTAGATCAGGTACTTCTACCTCTCTTTCCACACCTTCTTCCAGGCGTTCATTTTCTCCTTATCTTTTACGTCTAGCCATTTCAAAGGTCTCACTAGGCGTGCCAAAAATATATGTTGGTTTTTTTGGCTTTCAAAGGTTAGTGTTGTAATTTTGAGCATGCCAGTAAGGATCAATCAGTCCTTGCAGAAGATTAATTGCCAACCAATTATCAGACGATTATGTTTCAGTTCTTTCAGCCTCAATGAAGAGGACTTTTACTGGTAGTTTGTTTAGGAGAATTTAGTAAACAATAATTAAATTAAGAACAATTGCAGCATTTCATTAAGCAAAATGAAAAACTTACAATAATCTGATCCAGCCTCATAGAGGTTTACAGCGACAAGCTATTCGAAACTACTCCTATGAATAAAGTGCAATACAAGAATTTGAAGTGCAGAAATGTAAAGAACAAGAAATGTAAAAACTAAAAGGAAAATAAAGCAGATAAAAACTGGTTTTCTGGATCTGAGTCTAAGGCTCTTTCTGGGGCCTTCTCTGCTATTTATACTTCTCAATGATAACTGTCGAAATGAGCTTCTAACCGTCGAAGCATTCCTCCATAATCACTGATCATGCTTCCTCACAGTTAGCTCCACTACGCCATATCTGCAGTTAGACTTCCTTCCTGATTTTGAATTTGAATCTTGTGAGTAACCGTTAGATCACAACATCTTATATCCCTTGATTATTCCAGTGTTATGCAGACCCATTATTGCCAGTATGGGTTGACACGTGTCTGACTATGGTTGGCGATTTATATTGCCTTCCCAAATTGCCCTTCTCATACCACGTGTTGAATCGTGATTGGCTTATACAATTTATACAGCCAATAGGGACTAATATTTTAGAATGGAGAGAGCACTAAAATTAATTATCCTAACTATACTCTAAGACTTCTTTTTTAGATGACATTGGATGTCGTGGTAAATAGGGTTAAAAATGAGTCGGGTAATAAATTGTTCAAATTTGATTTGATAATTTAACAAGTATAAAATTGTGTTTAAGTTTAACTAGTTTATATAAGGGCGAATTACACTAAAGGTCTCTATAGTTTAACACTTATGTCACTTTGGTCCCCAACTTTTCAATTGTGACACATTTGACCCTGAATTTTGAATCTTGTTCCAAATAAGGACAATTAAATATACTATTAATCAATTTTAAGGGTAAAGTTATCAATTTAATAAAATATAAACTAATTTGACAAAAATAAATGTCAAAAAATATTTTTAAATTTTTTTTCTACCCATCAATGATAAAACTATGTAAAATTGATAAATCTTTTACACATTTTTTTTTAACAAATTAATTTTATTATATGTTTGGATGATGATTATGTAATAGGTGGTTATTTTTATTTTCATTAAATTAGTTTCTATTTTTTCAAAAGTCAAATATGGCTACAACTTTGATATCATTATTAAACCAATCCATTAAATCAAAAAATTCAAAACTAAAAACATTTCATATGTTATCGATTACACATTAAAAGTCTAGCAACTACCCATTACATGATCATCATCCAAACAAATAATGAAAATTAATTTGGTAAAAAAAAAAATAAATGTGTAAAAAATTTATCAATTTTACATAATTTTATCTTTGGTGGGTAGAAATAATTTTTAAAAAATGAAAAATATTTTTTTGACATTTATTTTTGTCAAATTAGCTTATATTTTATCAAATTGACGACTTTGCCCTAGAAATTAAGCAATGGTATCTTCAATTGTCCTTATTTTGAACAATATTCAAAATTTAGGGTCAAATGTGTCATAATTGAAAAGTCAGGGACCAAAGTGACACAAGCCCCAAATTATAGAGGCTGTTAGTGTAATTCGCCTTTTATATAACGAGCTGATCTCAAACGAATTTTTAATGATCCGAATACGAGTCGAGCTTGAATAGTATTTTTTTTATATGGTATACGTTGAGTGAAATAGTAGATCGTTAAAACTTGGTTCAAAAACTTAACTAGTTTGAAAAAGTGTTTAAACTTAGCTTATTTATCTAACGAGTTGATCTTAAACAAATTTTTAATAAGTCAAATCTGAAGTGAGCTCGGATAACTTTTATTTAACGAAGTTTTTTTTTTTTTTTTTTTATATGGTGATTCATTTAACAATTTTAGTGGTAAATAAATAACTATTTTATGATATTTTGAAACATCATTGACACGTCGTGCTTGCAAAATCATTTTTTTTTCTAGCAATGTCACAAATTATACTTCCGTTAGGTCAAGTTTGGCAAGTTGTTAAAAAGTTAAAAAATCAAAAAGTTATTCAAAAAGTTAAAAAGTTATCACTATTCACCAAAAGTCAAAAATTACGGCTGCACAACTCCCAATTTTAATTTTTTCCTACACACTAATTTATACAATTTTTTAATACACATTTTTCTATAAAAAGTCAAAAAGTTAACCCAAACATTTATATTTTTTTCCTTAATTTTTTAATTCAAAAAAATAAAAAATGTACTTATTTATGACACCCCAAACAACCACTTACTATCAAGGGGTTGACATTGATGTTTTACTATCAAACATGGATAGGAAATTGGCTTCAACTTTTAACGAAGAATTATGAAAGATGTTACACAAGAAAGTTGCATTTTGCTTTGCCAGCCTAGCCACCCTCTATCTCAATCAACCATACAAATATCATATAATGCTAAAATAATTAAGATGTCAATACATTTTTGACATATTTTTTTAGAATAAATTACATTGATTTTTCTTTTAAATTAAAAATAAAATACAATAAAATTTACAAGTTTAACATAGTTACATTAAGTTTTAATTCATATAATAATTAACCACATTTTCATCATAAATTTGTTAATCATATGGATAAAAAAAAATAATGTTGTCATCTCTTTTACACTTTATCTTATTTATTTTTGTGTTTTCATATCATGTGCATTAGTTCTGGTTTCTTTAGCCATATAAAAAGATAGATCATTGGAATTATGGTGAAATTGTGGAGCTTATTATATTTTTTCAAACATCAGGAGGGATCAATATAATTTATCTTATTTTTAATTATTTTCACACATTTTTATTATAGTTTTTACACGTACAGCTAATTATTAGTAGTTCTCTTAATCTTTTCTAGCTCCATTTTTTTTTTTATTTAACCAAGATTCTAGCCCCATAATTAACAAAAGTGTTTTCTTTCCTTTTCTTGTTTTGTTTGTTTCTGGGTAATTGCTTGGATTCAACTAGGTGAAAAACTGTAATAGTTTCTAAGAAATTTGTACTGTTGCACTATATATGATATAAGGACTTCTAAAAATCAATGCCATAATGATGTTATTGTCTTTGTCTTGAAATGACAGACAAAAGTAATGGAATCACAAGTTTATAGCTTCTTATTACAAAGTTCTTTAATATGATTAATTACTTCAGGAAAGGTTAAAGTTGAGTATAAAAAACCCACCAATATAATTAAAAAAAGAAAAAGGCAAAAGTGATAAGGGTACAAGTAATCAAGGAGAGGAGAGATTTTGGTAAACAAAGTCAAAAGAAATTAAAGGGTAGCAATTAGTTGTAAGCATGTGCCATTATTGTGCTGCCTCCTCAACCATATCATAGGTAGGATCCAACATAGATCCTCTTTATAGTTGTTCTAACCATGTGCTATTTCTGCTATACCAATATTACCTCTTTAAGAAGTAACCATGTGACTCCCTTATCATCATCAATGCCCTTAACAACAACCTCTTCTCATGTAGCAATGGAACCAAGTTAAGGGTAATTAGATTCTTAACTATAAAAAGTTTATAAGAAAAAATATGACAAGTTTGAGGATCTTAAGCTACTTGTCAAATTTGTCGGATTGGAATGATAGAAAGTATTGACATAATACAAAAATGAATAATTGAGCTTAGGGGTATAGTGGACTGATCAAATTGACATAAATTATACATAATGTGCTATTAATTTCTATACATGATTTAAATATAACATTATGGTTTAGATAGATTATCTCATTAACTTCAAAAACCATTATTGTACACAATATTATGTTAGTAAAATGTTTCTCAAAAGTTTTTCGTTTTTTTTTTTTTTTTTTGTTAAGATATAATGTTAGTATGTTAGTAAAGTTATATTACAATTTAAAAGGATCATCGTTAATCCATCAACTCGAATTTCAGACATTTCACTCATCGCACCTTAAAATGCGGTTATATGCCATTTGGCTACAGGGCCTATTGACATCTCAAAAGTTAAAAAGATAAAAATTTGAATAACTTATATTAGGAAGGAACAACTTCCTCTATTAATTGTGTGAATGGACAATAAGTTAAGGGGTGCTTTGGGAAGATGGTTATAATCTGATTTTTGGTGAAAAGCTGATTATAAGCAGATTATAATCAACTTTTCTGTGAGAGAAGAGGTTGGTTATAATCTGAAAATCAGATTATAACCATGTTGCCAAAAGAGGCCTAAGTAAAAATGACTCACAAACTCAATGTTTTTCGATACTATTGGAAATCAGGACGGGAGTGGGGATTTGGTGTAGTTTTAAAAATGATTTTTTTTTTTTTTTTAAATCTTAAAAGCTAAGAAGAAGAAGAAAATAGAAAAGAAAAAAGCAAAAAAAAAAAAAAATTGGGAATTCATTTCAATTCATTTTATCTTATACTTTTTTATTCGCAATTATTTGTTTGGTTTTGCTTACCGTTGTAATTTCTCATAAAAAAAAAAAAAGAAAACAAATTCACTTTGCTTGGTTTCACTTTTTCAAAAACACTTTTCACAAAATTTTATTTTCTTATTTTCCGTATTTTTTTATTTTTAGTGAATTTTTTTTAATATTTTAAGTAATTTTTTTAATTTTTAGACATACCTAACTTAGATATATCTAAAAAGTAAAAAATTTATGAAAAAAAACTTTTTAAAAATTCACTAAATACCAAAAATATAAAAAAAAATACGAGAATTCAGTACATTTTTTATATTTTTATATATTTATTAATTTTTTAAAATATTTTTTCACAAATTTTTTTACTTTTTAGATATATCTAAGTAAACTGCATCTAAAAAAATAAAAAATATATTTAAAATTTAAAAAATATTCATTAAAAAAAAACACAAAAATTAAAAAACTCAACTTTTAAAAAATTTAATTTAAAAAATTCAAATCAAACCTATTGAAATTATTTTTTTACTCTCAGATAAGATTGTGTGGGATCGTTTGACAGATTTGATTTAGCGGCCCACCGACGTAAACGGAATCGGGGATCTACGAGGGTTCAAAAGCGAAACGACCGTTACAAAACGTGTGAATGGCAAAGTAACGGCAAATATGAATGTGGAAACGGTCAGTGCTCAATCTTGGCGGCAAATAATGAATGTCACGTACGCTGCGCTCTTCTATGGCCCCCACTGGGCTCCCACTCTTATTTCACACTCCTCAATAAAAAGTGAGTAAATTGCCCATACATTTTTTTAAAAGGCCTGACTTCGTTTCGGTCTTAGATCGAATTGGAGAGTATTGTTAGATTTATAGGAATTTATTATTAGTCTTATTTTAATAATTTGAACAATTTAATGTATAAAAATCATTAAGTATTAAATGTTTATAAAAAATTACATTGATCAGATATCAATAGTTATCTCATCATATCAGTTTTCTGTCAACCGTTTATTTTTTCACTGTTCATTTATTTTTATACAAAAGTTATTTGATCACGTAGCTAATGATATCCAATCAACGTGATTTTTTTACAGCTATATAGTACTCAACGAGTTCTACACATTAAACGGTTTGAATTATCGAAACGGGACCTAACAGCATCCTTCAGTCCGATCTAGGACTAAAGGGAAGCCAGTGCCTATTTTAAATATGTTTAAAATATAAATTGTTGTTAATTAATAATTTTTAATAATATTAAAATATATTTTAATTAATAATTTAAATAATTTTGTTATAATATAAAAGAACAGTTAAAAATTTTATTTTTTAATTAATTCTGTTAAATAAAAAATTATTACAATTGATCATTTATAATTTTTTAAATTATAAAAAATAATCTACATTTTAAGTAAATCACAGAGTGTATCTATAATTTACTCTTAAAAAGTACTTGTCGCTTAAAAAAAGACAAAAGATTGGTAAATTTTACTATGTATGTTTCATTATTAATATACTAACTATTTTTTTGTGTTAAAAAAAAAAATAGTAAAAATCGAATTGAAACATAACCTCAAGTTGTCTAGCAAATAATTTTTTCTTCAGTGGCATAGAATCTTTCACGCTAGGGTCTACCATCATCAACATTCAGCCAATGACGCCTTCGCGTGACCTGTGTAAGCTTTCCTTGTCCTGTGTCTTTTGATAAGTACAGTGATACCATATTATCAGTATTATCATTTAATTTTTTTTATTATTCATCTTATTATGTATGTGTGAGAAGGTAATTTACTGAACATGGGTCACTCGTCATATTGTGATTGATTATACCATACTATAGATATTATCGTGATACTGTAAGTTTGGTAATAAGTTATTTTAGTTAAAAAATTATTATTAAAAAGTTAATTATCCTTTCTAATTTTTTTGTACGTCTTTTTTTAAAAAAAAAAGCAAAAATAGTTAGGCCTATTTTGGAAAGTGGGTTATAATTCACTTCCCAAATTATAACCCACTTCCTCTCTCACAAAAAGCTGCTTATAAGCAGCTTTTCACAAAAAAAAACTGATTATAACTATCTTTTCAAAATAGGCCTTAGTTCTCAAAACAACTCTTTTTTTTTTTTTTTTTTTGGTCTATAAATGCAGTAATAAGGTTCATTATTGAGTTTTAAGAAAAAAGAAAAATTAAAACAACCTTTACTGTACGGGAAAGAAATACACCTTCACGTATAATCCTGTTGACCAAGTCTGTGCTCCTCCGTACGACGTCGTTCAACCACCTGAAAATACACACGTGAGCTAGCCGGCGGGTGTGTGCCGGAAACCTCTCCGATGCCTAAGTCAGTAAGCTTGACAAATAGACAAGAGCTCTATGAATTCAGGGAGTAAAGTTGCATTACCTCTCCAAGGGTGATATTAGTGAGCTTATATAGGTTTCGCGCGGCACAATCCTGGTAGGACTCTTATTCCTTCATGTGCAGAGTCCTTCTAGGATTACTCCTCCTTGCGTAGAGTCCTCCTTGGAATCATACTCCTGGAAGATAAAGCTTATCCTCCAACACCCTCCTCACTGCAAAAGCCAAGTGAGATGGCTTTAATATGGCCGAGCTCCTTCGCAACCGAAGTAGCCCATAGTCCGGACTTCACCTTCACTTTTCTTACCTCGGTTTCCCATGCCATGACCGAGCTAAACATAAGAAATGTTAACCGAAATAAGGCGTGACCAAGCCGGACTAACGAGCCCGAACCGGTGTCAATATACGACCGACTTAGTATACAAGAACCGGTATGACTCCACGTCCGGTCTACTATCCTGGACCGGACTATCTCGATACTTGCCACAACCGAGCTACGGATGCCCATTTGGCAACCGAACTACCCATACTTCTCCTTTCCTACTGGGTATCATTCTTGAGCTTACCTCGGCCCAACACCTAGCCCGGCCCAATTTATGAATATAAATTACCCTCTCAATTGCCCCTTAATTCCATCTGCGAAGCTTGATAGGGATTACTAATTTATCAACCGAGCTAGAGTTCTAGCCTCTCCAGCCGAACTAACAAACCAGTTAGCCATTCCAGCCGAGCTAACAACTTTCAAACCCTTCCAACCGGGCTAAAAACTGTTTAGCCTATCCAGCCGAGCTATACTTAAGCCGATCTAAGAACGTCCGGTCAAAAACGTCTCTTCAATTTACAGCAACTGAATCGATTGTCCTTCCTGACACGTGGCCCATTCAGATTGCTCCTCACCAGCTGTAGCGCCGTTCTCGTACTTCGAAAAATTTAAACAGTTCCCGCCTTTTGATTCAACCATCAAAACAAAAAAAAAAAAAAAAAAAACCCTTCACTTCACCACGAATCACATACTGCTACTATTCTCTCTCTCTTCCTCGTTTCTGAGCTCCCTTTCCTCAATTTTTTCAAACTTTCTGAGCTCGTGTTTTTGTCGCTGTTGTTTCCATTTCCATCCTCAGTCTCTCTACCAGGTAAGCATCATAAACTTGCTTCTGTATTCCTCTGTTTTACCATGCTTTGCTTTGTGTGTTTTTTCAAAACATCCTTTAGTTGCTAGCTTCATATTTTCTGGAAAAACTACGCAAGAACACTAAAACTTCATGAATCTTCAAGCAATAACCAGTAGAACACCTATTTGATCCAAAGGACACATCCAACCGAACTAGGAATCTGTTCGTGATATACAATAATGTAGGAAAACTGGAACCGGACTGGCACTTGCTATTACCTCAGTAGCTTCAATAAATCACCACATGACTCACAATTAACCGAAGCAAAGGTGCACCGAACTAGAAAATCCCGTCCCCTGACCGAGGTATGCCTGGGGGCTAAGCCAGCTTTTAGTTTCCAAACCGAACTAGAAGCTACCCCTTGACCGAGGCAAGCCCAGGGGCTGAGCCAGCTTTTAGTTTCCAAACCAAACTAAAAGCTGCCCCTTGACCCCAACCAGAATAACAAAGGCCTAGTTAAAACCGAGGTCACCGAACAACCGGCTGAACCGAGATAACTCACACGTTTTTGGAACCGAAGTAAATCCTATAGCTCCCTTTGCAGCCGCAATAAGTCTTCTGTTCTTGATTTGCTTTTATAGCACGGTCGATGATCTGTGCTTAACACCCTGTTTTTCACCTTGCAGACTTAGGTTGCCAGGCACTCTACTGCGCTCAACCGAGCTTCCGATCACTCTCTATCAACCGAGATAACTTATTCATAATTTATACAATAAATGGGGAAATATAGGTTCTTAGTAGAAACCCCGCGGTCTGGCCGAATTCCGAAGGATTTCAACATTCCAGCCGATGTAAACCTTACCTTAGCCGAAAAAGGAGTAGACCCCTGGGATAAAGAAGGCTTCGTGCCATTCACCCTCCAGTCAATAATCGAGACCGGACTCAGATTCCCAGTTCAGCCCCTTATATGCGAATTTCTTAGGCAGACTAGACTTTGCCCGACCCAACTATCCACTAACACATACCGAATAATAATTGGCATAGATGCTCTGAACCAACAAACCGGTCTGAACCTAGGTCTGGCCGAGATACTACATCAGTACTCAATAGGATCCAAAAACCAAGGCTGGTGCTTCTATTTGAGAGTGCGCCGAGGTAGAGAAAAGATAATAAAGCATACACCGGATAAAGACGTTAATGATGACGACTTCTTCTGGGTATCTGGGAATTTCGAAGACCTCGAATCCCGCATCCCAGGCCGAAGAATAAATTACAAGAAGGGGGAACCCGGTATACATACTTCGGTTTCTATTCCGCCTTTTCTTTTATATTTCGGCTTTTCTTCTCTGAACCGGACTAACACTTACTTTCTTTTCTTTTGCAGACAAGTCTCACCTCATCTTCAACTACAACTATCCCAGCATCCCAGTACTCCGGGCCGCACTCCGGGTCAATGAGAGATCTTGGGAGAAACTCCTAAAATTCCAACCGACCTACAGATACTCCGGTCGCCGTAAAGGCAAGGTGACCGACTTCCTTCTTGAGGACGATCCAGAACCGGACCCAACCTTGCCCGAAATCGTCCTTGTGCGACTAACTGCTGAACAAGAGATGGCGAAGAAAAGCAGACTGAGGGCCATGCTCACCGAAACAAACCCAGCCGAGGTACCACAAACCGGCCAACCAACCGAGGCCGTAGTGGCTCTTCCATCCCAGCAGCCTTCTGCCTCTCGCCGAAACAAGCGTGCCCGGACTAGCCAAACCAGGCCACAACTTGTTGATGAGGATGAGAACATACTGCCACCAAGCCCACCAGCAGTCACCCAACCGAACCCCCAGCCGAAGTCATCAAACCGGTCTGAAACCCCCCAGTGGGCTCCCCCACTAGTCTTCAACGACCGAGCTATCAACGAAGGTGACTCCGTTGTCGCAGAGAATGATCACCTTCTGGCCCTCAACCTGGCCAGAGGTGTCTGCCTTCCAAAAGACATGGAGCACCATCGAAAGCGGCTCAACACCGAGGTGAAGTCACTTCGGTCGGCTTCGAAGTCCCTGATCATGGTAAGTAATACTGTCCTCTATTTGTCTTTAGAATTTGACCAACTTCCAGCTCGGTTAACAAAAAAAAACTCATCATACTTTTGCAGGCTCTTCAGAAAACCACAATTGCACACCGGCAGGTGATGGAACTTCGCAAAACCACAAGGCAGGCCATGAAAGAGGCCGAAACCAAAACTGCCGAGCTAACACGAGCTCAGAACAGGGCAGCCGAGCTGAAGGCCGAGGTATCACGTCTCACCGGACTGGTAACCTCGGCTGAAAGTGATAAACAAAGGGCCGTGACCGAGGTGAAAGACCACTATCTGTGGGAGATGGCCCAGCTAGAAACAAAGAAAAACGTCGAAATAGACCAACTGAAGGCCGGAGTGAAAAAGGCCAAAAAGCAAGGCTTCAAGGAGGCTGAAGACGCATACATGCTTCAATGCGGCGCGGCGAAAGATCTCTTCTTCAAGTGCGGTTGGCGGAGTGCGGTGGAGAAGCTCGGTTGTACTCCTGACACCGACTCTTACAACGCTCCACCGTACTCTATTCCGGCTTCGCTCAAGCAATATGCAGACGATCTCCAAAAAGCATTCCTAGAGGGGTCTGGTGACGAAGAAGATGATGATGATGATGATGATGAGGGGGAGCCATCTCTGACCCCGGTTACCACCGGACAACAAAGCAATCAGGCGGCTCGGTTGGAGCCAACAGTGGATTTATCTAGCGAGATACCGGCTAACTCTGTTCTGCCAACTGATACCACGGTCCAAACCGAGCTCCTACCTCAAACCGGCCTCCAGGCAACTGCTGATGCGGACTTTGATGCCGAACTTGATGCACTCCTAGGATGACTGTTTCTCGTACTTTTTTGTTCTTTTATTCCGAACCTGTAATCGGGCTCCGGCCACTATTTGTATTTGCTTTTGATTTAAATGAAAAAATCTTTAACTTTCATTCCGGTTCTGAACTTGCTTACTTGCCTTTGTAAAAAATTCCAATCTGCTAAGTTACAACTGTGATCTTGGTTAGATATCTAACTTACAAGCCAACCACTCTTCAGCCGATGTAACTCACTTCGGCTGAAGAGTACTAAAGAAGTATTGGTTTGATCCAGCCAACCGCTCTTCAGCCGATATAACTCACTTCGGCTGAATAGTACAAAGAGTTGGTTTAATCCAGCCAACCACTCTTCAGCCGATATAACTTACTTCGGCTGAAGAGTAACAAGAGTTGGTTTAATCCCGCCAACCTCTAAGTTGGTTTTTTCAGCCAACTTAGAAAAGTGTTTGGTTATTCCGACCAAACGTCCTGCAGCCTGGATCCTAATCCTGGGCTTAGGAAGGGTGTTGGTTTAATCCAGCCAACCTCTAAGTTGGTTTTTTCGGCCAACTTAGAAAAGTGTTTGGTTATTCCGACCAAACGTCCTGCAGCCTGGATCCTAATCCTGGGCTTAGGAAGGGTGTTGGTTTAATCCAGCCAACCTCTAAGTTGGTTTTTTCGGCCAACTTAGAAAAGTGTTTGGTTATTCCGACCAAACGTCCTGCAGCCTGGATCCTAATCCTGGGCTTAGGAAGGGTAAATGGTTGGTTATTCCGGCCAACTATGTTTACAATGCAAACTTTCTAAAGCTATTTTCTACTGAAAACAATAATGCGAATAAGAATTGTCTTGTTTTATTGAGGAAGTAAAAAATTATACATACTTAAAAGAAAAAAGCTAGAAATAAAACAACTTTAGATTTGCCGTATTCCATGGTCTGGGAACTGCTTTGCCATCCTCATCTTCCAAGTGGTATGCCCCTTTGCCTGCCAGTCCGACCACTTTGTAAGGTCCTTCCCAGTTAGGTCCCAACTTGCCATCTCCTGGAACCAAGGTGTTTCCCATTACCTTGCGAAGTACCCAATCGCCGATCTTGAACTGTCTTGGATGTACTGTTTTGTTGTATTTCCTGGACAATTCTTGCTGGTAGGAGGCGATGTGAACCAATGCCTTTTCTCTTCTTTCTTCTGCCAAGTCAAGTTCTAATGCAATGGCTTCTCCATTTAGGTCTGGATCAAAGTTTTCGCTCCGAATTGTAGGAAGGCCAACTTCTAAAGGGATGACTGCTTCCATGCCATAAGCCAAGGAGAATGGAGTTTCTCCTGTCGAACGTCGAGGCGTGGTGCGGTAAGCCCATAAGACATGGGGGAGCTCTTCTGCCCACTTGCCTTTTGCTCTTTCTAACCTCTTTTTCAATCCATCCAAGACTACCTTGTTTGATGCCTCTGCCTGACCGTTTGCTTGGGGGTACGCCGGTGTAGAATTGTAGAATTCTATCTTGTACTCTTCGCAAAAGCCTCTGAAAATTTTGCCGTCGAACTGAGTGCCGTTGTCTGAGATCAGTGCTTTTGGTATGCCGAAGCGAGTAATGATGTTCTGCCAAACAAACTTCTTTACATCTTTTTCCTTGATTGACGCCAAAGCTTCTGCCTCCATCCACTTGGTGAAGTAGTCTGTTGCCGCAAGAAAGAACTTTCTGTTGCCAGGCGCTGTTGGAAGTGGTCCTACTATGTCTAAACCCCACATTGCGAAAGGTCATGGGCTAGTTAATGGCAGTAGTTCTCTGGCAGGTTGGTGTATTTGGTGCGCAAACTTCTGACACTTTTCGCATTTTTTGACATACTTCTCTGAATCTGCTTGCATGTATGGCCACCAGTATCCTTGTGAAATCGCTCTATACGCCAATGATCTTCCTCCTTGATGGCTGCCGCATACACCCTCGTGTATTTCGAATAGGAATGCTTCCACTTTGTTGGGGTGAACACACTTCAAGTAAGGTCCTGAAAACGACTTTTTGTATAATGCCAAGGATGGAGAGAGCCAAAATCGCTGCGACTTTGCTCTTATTCTGTTGGCTTCTTTCTTCTCTTCTGGTAAGGTGCCGTCTTTCAGGAACAGTATGATGGGATCCATCCAAGAAGGGCCTAACTCAGCACAACATGCCTCTTCTGCTTCTGGGTCTTCAATGCTGGGTCTAGGCAGGTAGTCGATTAGTAGTGGGTGGGGAATGGAGGTGTCTGCCATTGAGGCGAAGCCTGCTAGTTCGTCTGCTCTACTATTTTCCTCTCTGCCGATCTGTTCTATCCTCACCACTTCGAACTTTTTTATCTCTGTTCTGACCAAGTCTTGGTACTTGGCCATCCTGTCATCCTTTGCCTCGTAGTCGCCAGATATTTGATTCACCACTAGCTGTGAGTCGCTGTAAACCATTAGCTCGGTGGCCTTCATGTGGAATGTCGACTTGAGACCTGCTAGAAGCGCTTCATACTCTGCTTCATTATTTGATGCTGGGAAGCCAAGGTTGATTGCTTGCTCCACTACTAAGCCGTCGGGAGAGATGAGGACTATGCCGAGCCCTGCTCCGTGTCGGTTGGATGCTCCATCCACAAAGAGCTTCCACATCTCTCCTACAAACAACTTCCAGCATGTGGAGGGATCAGATGATGTTGTGGGATCTGGAATGTCACTGGGGCTTTCTTCATGATCCATAGTTGCAGTCTGCCCCTTGTCTGCTGAAGGGGCCAAGTCATTAGTTGTTGGTGAGTTTTGACTTGGTGTAGCAAGGTCTGCTTCCTCCTCGCCATCTCTACTCTGGTCTGCCTTGGGCTCTGGCTGAGTTCCCTGTACTAGGGGTTGCGCTATTCCGGCGTCAATCTCCAACCCTAGTTCGGTTGTGTCAGTCAGGTCGATTGGGCAGACTCGGTGGCTTCCAGGAGTGAACTCAGCGACGAAGTCTGCCAAAGATTGGGCCTTCACTGCGGTTCTGGATTGGAACTTGATGTCATATTGTCCTAATTCTACTGCCCACTTCAGAATTCGCCCAGAAAAGTTCGCCCTTTCAAATAAAGCCTTGAGTGGGAAGGCTGTGAGAACAACTATGGTGTGGGCGTGAAAGTAATGTGACAACTTCCTTGAGGCCATCATTAAGGCCAAGGCCAATTTCTCCAGTGGCAAATACCTCGTTTCGGCGCCTAACAATGTCTTGCTGACGTAGAAGATTGGAAGATGCTGAATGCCTTCTGCACGAACCAATACTGCACTTACCGCGTGCTGAGAGACTGCTAAGTAGAGGAAGAGCTCTTCTCTAGGTATTGGGGTGACAAGTAGTGGTGGAGAAGACATGTATTCCTTCAAACTCTCCAGAGCTCGGTCGCATTCTTCGTCCCACTCAAACTTAGCTTTTAGTGACTGAAAGAATGGACGCAACCTGTCTGAAGATCGGCTGATAAATCGGTTAAGTGCTGCTGCCATGCCGGTGAGATGCTGCACTTCTTTTACTGAGTTAGGCCTCTCTAATTCCTGAATTGCTTTGATTTGGGAGGGGTCTGCCTCAATACCCCTGTTGGTCACCAGGAAACCCAAAAATTTGCCAGACCCTACCCCGAATGCGCACTTAGAAGCGTTAAGGCGCAGCTTGTGTTTCTTCAGGATCTGGAACATCTCGTCTAGGTCCTTTAGATGGTCATCCGCATCCTTGCTTTTGACCACCATGTCGTCGATGTAAGCCTCCATTGTTTTGCCTAACAATGGCTCGAACATCTTTGTGACCATTCTCTGGAATGTCGCCCCTGCGTTCTTTAGGCCAAAGGGCATGACCTTGTAGCAGTATAGTCCTCTTGGAGTGGTGAAGGATGTTACTTCCTGATCAGGTTCGTGCATGGCTATCTGATGGTAGCCTCTGTATGCGTCTAGGAAGCTAAGCCTGTTGTGCCCAGCTGTTAGGTCCACCAATTGATCTATCCTTGGTAGGGGGAAACTGTCCTTCGGACATGCTTTGTTGACCGTCTTGTAATCGACGCAGACGCGCCACTTGCCATTCTTCTTTGGCACTACGACGGTGTTGGAGATCCACTTGGGGTAATGTACCTCTCTGATTGCCCCTGCCTCCAGCAGGTTTCCCACTTCCTCTGCAACTATTTCGGCGTGATGAAGTGCCGATCTGCGGGTGCGCTGAATGATTGGCCTAGCAGAAGGGTGGACATTGAGTTGGTGGCAGATGAAGTTGGGATCAATGCCTGGCATGTCGTATGGAGTCCAGGCAAACACTTCGATGTTGGAAGTCAGGAATTCCAAGACTTCCAATCTCTCAGTGCTGGACAACGACGATCCAAGTAAGAAGAACTTTCCGGGTTCTTCTCATCTATTCTAACTTCACCAAGTCCTCCACTGCTTTCTGATCAGCCGCTTTGCCAACATTCGCGAATAGTTCATTACTCTCAGGTTCTTCAACCGAATGAACATATCCTTTGGCAGCGCGGCTGCCATTCGTTGTGACGAAACATTGTTTAGACATAATCTGGTCTCCATATACTTCTTCAATTATTCCGGCGTCGTTGGGAAATCGCATCACTTGGTGGTAGGAGGATGCCACCGAGCGCATGGCATGCAGCCATGTTCTGCCCAAGATAACGTTGTAGGTGGAGGGAACCTTTATCACCCAAAACTCCACCTGTTTCGTCACGCTCCCTGCTCTGACTGGGAGGATAATTTTGCCGACGGGCCATTCTGGCATCGAGTTGAATCCGATAAGGGGAGATACGGCAGGCGCCAAGTCTTTATCCTGCAACTTTAGTTGCTTGAAGGTTTCGTAATACATGATTTCACAGGAACTACCTTGGTCGATCAGAATCCGCTTGACGTCAAAATCCTTGACTCGAAGAGTGACGACCAAGGCATCGTTGTGAGGGCAATAAATTCTTGCCAAGTCTCTATCTGAGAAGGACATGACATTTGTGGCCTCTATCTTCCCCTTTTTGGCGACTGGTTGGACACTTAGTACCTCTCTGAAGTGCTCAGCCTTTTTGATTGAACCTCTGAGCTCGCATACGCGCTCAGGTTCAAAGACTCCATGTATTACGTTGATGACGCCTTGAGGTGGAGCGTCGTTTGGCATTCCATTGGGCATATTCTGGTCCTGGGGGGCTGGCTGTGCCCCTCCTTCTATGTATTTGTCCAGGTGACCCGCCGCCACTAACTCTTCCAGATGCTGCCTCAATGGTGTGCAGTTCTCAGTACGGTGCCCCTTTTCTTTGTGGAAGGTGCATCTGGATCTGTCATCATAGTCTTTTTGGGCCTCGCCTAGCTTGGCCGGCCACTTGACGAAAGGCTCGTCTCGAATCTCACTAAGTATACGGTAGATCAGTTTCTTGAAGACCGTGGTAATGGCAGTGCGGACTCTCAGCCATCTTTTGTCTTGGTCCTCACCACTGTCTCTTTTGCCACGTCCGTTTCTGTTCGGACGGTCTACTGCGTTGACCTTTGCTGAGGCCTTCTTTTCTGGAGCTGCGGCCGCGCCAGATTTTGCTTTGGCACGTGCGCCATCCTCTTCTACCCTGATGTGCTGATGCACTCTCTCCATCAGGGCCTCCATGGTGAGGGGTGGTGTCATGGTGATAGAGTCCCTTAGTCTATTTCCGACTGGAAGGCCTCTTTTGTACTGCGCAATGGCGAGGTTAGTTGGGCAGTCCCCAATCTGGTTGAACGTCTCCCAGTAGCGACTGTTGTATGACCTCAGGGTCTCCTTATCACCCATGTCGATGGAGAGTAACTGATCAATCTCCACCGGAGTTTTCGTGTTTGTTCTGAATTGCGTTACAAACGCCTCCGCCAGTTGCGCCCAGGAGGCTATGCTGCCTTCTGGAAGCTTCTCAAACCAAGTCAAGCCTAGGTCACCAAGGCTTGAAGGGAATAGGATGCACATTAAGGCCTCATTCCGCCGATATACAGCCATGACCTGGCGAAAGTGGCTTAAGTGTGAGTAAGGGTCCGTCTTTCCCTCATATGTTGTGAATTTGGGCTGTAGGAAGCCTGACGGTAGGGGCGCGTTCTCTATTGCTGGGACGAATGGTGAGGTCTGCAGCCTCGCCAATGCCTTGTCCGCTGGTTCGTAGGCCGGGCGCGGTATTGGCATTCCAACCTCGACGCTTCCATGCGTCCGAGGAGCCAACCGCTGTAAGGCAGAAACTCTATGTGGATCGCGTGCCCTGGCGTCCTCCCTCCATCGTGCCTTCTCTTCCAGCACGGTTCGTAGGTCGGACGATCTGGGCAACTCTGTCTGCCTAGACCTTGTCTGGTGCGTATGCGAGGGCCAGTATGTGCTTCCCCCGGTGTGTGACCTCTCAGACCTCGCCCTCTCAGACCTGGAGTGACGAGTTCTGGAAGATCTGGATTGCGTGTCGCCTGTCTTGAGGCTCTTGTTCTCCCCTTGTGAGGGTGTAGTATTCCTACTACGACTTTCCGAGTGGTGAGGGGGCGTCTTGTTCGTGCGCCCCTCTCCTGTCGCCACTTCTTTTCCTTTCACCTGACGTTTCAGAGATTCCATGTCTGCTGCCATCCGACGGATCAATTCGTCTTGTTCCCTGACGCGATCTTCCAAAGCTTGAGGATCAATTCTACGTCTTTGTCTTTCTGGGCTTTGCGAACGAGAGGGATGAGGGCTGTTATTCCGCCTTCGTCCCCTTGCATCCCTCCTGGAATTTTGTCTGTGTGGTTCCAGGTTCGCCATGGGAGTGACCACAGGAAGGCCTTCGCGCCTTGGACCCCCTTCTGGAGTTAGTCCGTCGACGGCGGACTGAGGTAATTCTTCGTTGTTCGCCATTGATTTTTGGAGAAAAAAGCTGCTTGATCAAGAGGTTGTTCTTGTCTGAGTTCCCACAGACGGCGCCAATTGTACGGGAAAGAAATACACCTTCACGTATAATCCTGTTGACCAAGTCTGTGCTCCTCCGTACGACGTCGTTCAACCACCTGAAAATACACACGTGAGCTAGCCGGCGGGTGTGTGCCGGAAACCTCTCCGATGCCTAAGTCAGTAAGCTTGACAAATAGACAAGAGCTCTATGAATTCAGGGAGTAAAGTTGCATTACCTCTCCAAGGGTGATATTAGTAAGCTTATATAGGTTTCGCGCGGCACAATCCTGGTAGGACTCTTATTCCTCCATGTGCAGAGTCCTTCTAGGATTACTCCTCCTTGCGTAGAGTCCTCCTTGGAATCATACTCCTGGAAGATAAAGCTTATCCTCCAACACCCTCCTCACTGCAAAAGCCAAGTGAGATGGCTTTAATATGGCCGAGCTCCTTCGCAACCGAAGTAGCCCATAGTCCGGACTTCACCTTCACTTTTCTTACCTCGGTTTCCCATGCCATGACCGAGCTAAACATAAGAAATGTTAACCGAAATAAGGCGTGACCAAGCCGGACTAACGAGCCCGAACCGGTGTCAATATACGACCGACTTAGTATACAAGAACCGGTATGACTCCACGTCCGGTCTACTATCCTGGACCGGACTATCTCGATACTTGCCACAACCGAGCTACGGATGCCCATTCGGCAACCGAACTACCCATACTTCTCCTTTCCTACTGGGTATCATTCTTGAGCTTACCTCGGCCCAACACCTAGCCCGGCCCAATTTATGAATATAAATTACCCTCTCACTTACAATTTATGAAAATTTATGAACTAAATCAAATTTTATAATTGAATTCGAATCAAATCACAAAAAATAGTTAGATTCCAATTCAATTTTATAATCTTAAAAAATTCATTATTGTGTCTATATTTGTCGATCAAATAAAAGGTTGAAAGAAATTAGTCAATGAATAACCAAAAGGATAAGAAGGGACCATCAATATAGAGAGATTAATGTTGGGAGTCGGGTAAATTAATCAACAACACTTCTAGGAACTCAGAAATCGGGTTCCAAAATCTGCTCAGAATTAACAATTAACGTTATGTTTAGTTGGAGAATTTAAAAAGAGATTTGGAAGGAAAAAAAGAAAATGTAGATGAAATGTGAATAAAATATACTTACATTATACCTAATTTTATACACTTTTCCTTTTTATTTTTAAATTTCTTTCCAAATCCTCTAATCAAATACAGCATAAAGCTTAATATTTGTTTATAGTATAGCCCATAATAAAGACTCCATGAATGTTTTCTAGAATACCAATGGATAGTGTTTCATAATCTTATTACCCATGCTTAATAAAGTTGCACAATTGATTATTATGATACTGTGATGTTCATCTACACAAAATCATTATGCTAAATACTCATCCAATTTGGTGCATTTTCAACAAAAATAAAGTGGTTCATTTGGTCTATGAAATGCTTTCTTTTTTTTCCATTTTTTTTGTTAAATTTATTTATATATACAAAAAGGTGCTTGCTTTGTATATCAAAGACTGTGAAGGTACCCCAACTGAGGGCTCTCATGGTTGCACTTTTCACTTTTACTCTTTTATATATATATAGGCTTTCAATGTGTTGAATACATGCCAAAGGTTAGGTGTGATGGAGCATTCAGACCAACCCCACCATTTAAAGGCTCAACTAAAAACAGACACAACAAATAAGTATCACTTTAACTACCAAACTGAACTTTAACCAAGTACTCCAGTAAAAGGGGGCCACTCTGATGTTGTGTCTAGATTTTTAATTTGCGGAGAGATTTGTAAATTAAAAAATTATGATTTTAGATATCCCTTGATATGATCTATTACATATTGGATTATTATTCTTTGAATACCGATAAGTTTCTGTATATTATTGAAAATGAAAATCACTTATGTATTGGTCGATTCATGATACATATTGGTTCATAATTGATTCTCAGATCGATTCTGCTGATAGAGTTGGTTCAATTGTTATAAAGCCTTTTTTTTTTTGTGGTTAGTGATTTAAAAAATTTATTACCGCATTACCTAATTCGCGATAGCTATTACTTAATATTACAATATATTATTATATTACAACTGATACTGATTCATATCGCAATATCACTATATAAAGCATGGATCCATGAGTGAGAGTGATGAAACCTTTGGCCATCACAAATGGGGGCTTTTATCATGTACATTACACTACGAAATTCTAACTTTGAGATGAGTTAAATCTTATTAAATAGAGCGTAACATTATCATCAAATTTATTTAGTTGATTTCATGTTATGTAATTGTGATTGCCATTTTAATGACCAAATTAGAACCCGAAATTTATGGATTTGATATGGCTGACCAACTAATTAATCAGATTTAGGGGAGTGAGAGAGGAGAGGACCCCAATGACTTAGGGTTCCTTTTTTCTGGCATTAATCTGCTTTTCTTTTTCCCTTCCTTCCCGCCGTTGAATGCTAAAAGAACACAAAGCAATAAATTATAACTTAACAGCACTAACTAGAGCGAATTTTGAATGTTCTTCAATTTTTACATATTTAGGAAAATTTATCTTAAATGTAGTTGTTGGAGTATAAAGATTGAGGTAAAGAATTATGTGGTGATCTAACAAATTAAACGAGGTTGACTGTAGCCCGTGAGAAGGAATGTAATCGTAACTTGTAGTTTCTTTGAAGTATGAGAAATTCTATTTTCACACATTACATTGTCTCTGTCTACACACTTAATAAATTTTATTTTTATTACAAATTTACTTTAAATAAAATGACCAAAATAGACATCCATCTACACACTTCACACAATCAGATTGAACCTTACAAACTGGACAATTGGAATCCGATTTCATAGATTTCTCAATACATAAACTAAAAACAATAAAAACAACACAAAGTATTAGGCTTCTACTTCCACATTATCAAATGCCATATATGGATTTGTACATTAATGAAAAAAATAAATAAATAAACAAAAATATAAAACCCAGGGCATGAAACTGAATCAGAAGAACTTCCTTGCAAAATACATGGTTACATGTGAGTGGAACTGCAGATTTCAAAAGACTCAAACTGCATAAAATAACAAACTATCAAAATTCAACCGATCCAAATTCTAAATCAAAAAGAAAATTTCAAACCCAGGTACAATTTTAAACCAAAAACATAAACAAACAAACATGAAACAACTTGAAATACAAAATCCAGATGAATATATTACTGGAATTGATATAAATTGTAGTTAATCTGATTGTAACATTCAGTTTGTAAGGTTCAATATGATTGTCATCAATCATGGCAGGCCCTGCCGGTGCAGCACGACGACCACGAATATTTGTGTGGGTTAATATGAGGATGTACACACATTTTTTATTAAATGGGTATATTTGGAATGTGAGGTGTGAATTGAGATAAATGCCTAAAAATCAAATTACTAAGTGAATAGAGTGAGAAAGAATGTGCACAAAAACAATGTAGTGTGTGAAAATAGAATTTTCCTTGAAGTATTGGGATCGTAGGAGAGTTTTCCAAAACTTACTATTACCCACAATCTGAAATTGAGTTAATTAATTGGTCAGTAATTTATAAAAGGAAATTAATTTTCCGTAATTAGCATATTCCTCCCCTTTGGGCAAAATTTTTACCAAGGTCAATAACTCAGTCTATTTTTCTCCTTTTATGAACAGAAAGTTTCCGATAAAATGAGATGTCAAGTCCCAATTATTTTTTTATTGTTGTTTGGTATGTATCCTATGTAAATTTTACAATACACGTCTCAAAAATAAATGTATGATATGTTCTACTAACAATTTTTATGTTATTTGATTATGATTTATTGTAATGTTAACTATGACTTATTATTGTTGTTATTTTAAGGATAAATTACACTTTATCCCCTTAAAGTTTCACCTATTTTCCACTTTGGCCCTTTAAGTTTAATTTTTCTCACTTTGGCCCTTAATGTTTGCAATCTTTCCACTTTGGCCTTTTAAGTTTAATTTTTTCCACTCTCGCCATCCCACTTTGACTCTTCATTATTGCAATCATTCCCACTTTATTCATAGATTAACTTCCATCCAAAAAACTAACATAATCTGCCACATCACTAACACATCAGCTTCATGTGTAATGTAAAAAATTCACTAAAGATGCAAAAAATAAAAAAAATAATTTTTTTTTTTAGTCTTTAGTGAACTTTGTTTTAAAATTTATTCATAAACATTATTACATTATAGATACATCTAGATTAGATGCAACAAAAAAATAAAAACAAATTTAACAACTTTTTTTCAAATTTATTCATAAAAATTATTACATTATAGATGCATCTATATTAGATACAGCTAAAAAAATAAAAACAAATTTAACTAAAAAAAGAAAAAAGTTTACTAAAGACAAAAAAAAAATGAAAATATACTGACTCAAACACCTGTATTGTCAATTCTGAAATGAAAAATTTACTATCATTTTTTTTTGTCTTTAGTGAACTTTTTTCTTATTTTAGTTAAATTTGTTTTTATTTTTTTAGCTGCATCGAATTTAGATGCATCTATAATATAATAATACTTATGAATAAATTTGAAGAAAAAAAAAGTTCACTAAAGACTAAAAAAAATTCTAATTTTTTGTTTTTATTTTTATCTTTTGCATCATTAGTGAATTTTTTGCATCACATATGGAGCTGATGTATTAGTGATGTAACAAATTCTGTTACTTTTTTTTATGGAAGTTAGTCTAGGAGTAAAGTGGGAAAGATTGCAAACATCAAGGGCCAAAGTGGAGAAGGATTACAAACATGAAGGGTCAAAGTGGAAGAAATCAAACTTAAAAGGCCAAAGTGAAAATGATTGCAAACATGAAGGGCCAAAGTGAGAAGGATTATAAACATAAATGACCAAAGTAAGAAAAATCAAACTTAAAAAGGCAAAGTGGAAAATGGGTGAAACTTTAGGGGGACAAAATGTAATTTACCCATATTTTAATTATAGCAGAAGAGTTATTATATAAATATTATGAAATATCATAACCTATATCTATATATATGTATATAAGGAAATGGAATTTTTTTAAAAACATTGATGGTGGGAGTTCCAAACTCTCAAACTAATTTTGTTAATTTATTAATTTTTAAAAAATTTTAAATAAAAAAAAAACTCTTTTGGTTAGTTCCTTAAGTCAAAAAAAAAAAAAAACTCTAATTATCTATAATTTTGAATTTTTAAAATTCAAAACAATATGATTATTCACCCTCACTCTTTTCAAAAATAATATTGATTAAAACAATTCAAATAAAGAAACAATAAAGACATTAATTATCTATGATTTTAAATTTCAAAATTCAAAATAATATGGTAAGCCACCCTCATTCTTTTTGAAAATAATATAAATCCTAAAATTTTAAAAACTCAATCAAATTAAAATCAATTCTCTCTTTAGTATAGTCAATATTTGATCTTTTTTTCATTCCGGCCAACTCCTCTCCAAATGTAATGATGCAAAGATTAGTCTCTCTCTTTGTCAATAGTCCAAACTTATTTCAAATTTGTTTGTTTGTATTTTTTTTTTTTTCTTGTAAATTTCTATTTTCGTGTGAGTATTTTTTTTTTCTCTATATGAATTTTTTTTTTAACTAAATTGATAATATATATATATATATATCTATTTAACTATCTTTGTTTTGGGAGTTAATTTGAAATTTTATTTTTATCTTTTGGGTGGATGTTTGTACATTTTTTATATTGTTGTTATTATTATTTTTGATATATGTAAATTGATAATATAGTTACGAGTTTTTTAATAGAACAGACATCTTATATTGTTCTTTATGATTTGGCCATTTTTTAAAATTTTTTTATTTATAAAAAATTAAAAACATTTAATTGACTTACCCATCAATAAATAAAATTTTAACTAATGAACACTGTTCCATAATTTATGAATTTAAAAAAAAAAATTTATCACCCATATATGAAATAAGAAAAACTAAAACCACACATTTTTCGTTTTTGATTTTTAACTCTTTAAAACTGTAACGGTACCCTTTTATCTCCCTAACATTGTCTTTTTAAATTTGCAAAGATAAAAAATTATATCGGAGTTGCATAGTGGTTAGTGAAGGTGGTGACCATGACAATAATAAGGATGATAATGAGCTCGGTCAGAATATTATTTGGGTGAGTTTTGAAAAGGTGAATATTACTTAAAAAAAATAGTAGACAGTTTCAGTGATGAATTGATTTAGAAAACTAATGTGTGGTTGAGATTAAATGTGAATTTTACTATATAAAAATTGAATATGGATCATGTATTTTTTTTCCGTATCATTTTGGGTACTTTTGTATAAGTATAAAAAATTATTGTGATCGCATGTTATTTATCATCTAATATATTATTATTGTATTATTGTAATGAGTTTTATTATTAATGTCTATTATCAATGTAGTGGTGAGATGTGACATGATAAATGAAAATATGTTTTGTTATTATTATTACTAGCATATTATCCGTGTTATGCATGAGATAAAATAATATATAAAATGATAATTAAATTTAATTTTTTTATGTTATGTAAAATAAAAGTTATATGGAAGCTAACAAATTGGGATTAAAAAAAAATTAGTATGAGATACTGATCATAAGGTTTCTCACAAAAAATCTCATTTTACTTATATGAATAGGAGTATAAGATTCACTTTATCTAAGTGAAACAATTCACTTTTTCCTTCTTTTCTCAATGCGGGATTATAAAACAAAAGTTAAATGAAAGCTAGTCAATGGGAATTTTCTTAATTGTTTAAAAGTTAACAATTATTTAGGCGGGAAGTTTATTTCGAATAAAGTAATCTTAGCCGTTTAATATTTAATTAGGTCAATATTTAACTTATTTCGAATCAAACAAATTTAACTAATATATTTTGATAAAATCGCTAAAATCGCAGTTAAACCAATTCACTTTTTCTTTCTTTTTCTGATGTAAAATTGTAAAATTAAAGGTAAATAGAAGCTAGCTAACGGAAATTTTCTTAATTGTTCAAAATGAAGAAAATTCAATAATTTTAGAATAAGGGTTTAGAGCTCCTAGAAAGTTTCTCCCAAAAAATACCATTTTCCTTACATAATATATAGATAGATTTGCTTTTTTTTTTTCTCCCGATGTGGGATTATAAAATAAATCATAAACTAATTAAAGTTTTATTTTTATATAGTTAAATGAAAGTTAGTCAATGAATTTTTTTTAATTGTTTAAAATTAATAAAAACAATATGAGAAATCACAATGGCGAATCGGTAAAACCCAAAATCGTTTAGCCTAATCGGTTAGATTAAATAACTAACCAACTTATACAAAAATTAATTAATTAAAAATTTTAAATGTTATTTTAATTTTAAAATTTAAACTGTTTTGAATTGAAGTATACACAATACTACATTATCAAGATTCATTTTATATAAGTGAAACAACTCATTTCTTCTTTTTTCTTTTCTGATGTGGAATTATAAAATAAAACTTAACAATTATCTGGACGGCAAGTTTATTTTTAATCAAGCAATCTTAGTCTTTCAATTTTTAATCAGATAAATTTTTAGTTTATTTTGAATAAAACAAAATATAATCAATACATTTTGATAAAACCGCTAAAATCACAATTAAAGTAACAAATCAATCGAATTAAAAATGATTTAGCCTAATCGGTTAGGTCATAATTAATTAATTAAAACTTTTAAAATTTAAACTATATTGAATTGAAACATGCACAACAGTACAATATTAAATGGGGTGTGAGTATAAATTCAATTTATATGAGTAAAATAACTCATTTTTTTTCTTTTTTTCCCGATGAGGGATTATCAAATAAAAGTTAGCAAATGGAAATTTTCTTAATTGTTTAAAATGAAGAAAATCAAAAAAATTAGTATGAGATATTAAAACTCTCACATGCTCCTCACTAAATGGGATGAGAGTAAAAGATTCCCTTTATATGAGTAAAATAATTCATTTTTTCTTTCTTTTCCCCCGATGTGAGATTATCAAATAAAAGTTAGCCAATGAAGATTTTCTTAATTATTTAAAATTAAGAAAGTCAAGAAAATTAGTATGAGATATTTAAACTCTCATACGGCTTCTTACTAAAAATATCATTTTCCTTATATAATATATAGATAGATAGATAGATTGATTGATTATATATTTCTTTATTTATTTTTTACAATGTTCAAAACACAATTTATGTTTATGGTTAGTTTTTGTAGATGAGAACTCAAAAATAAATTATATATAATTCAAGTTTTAATTAATTTGAGATTGAAAAGAAAAGTTCAAAAAAAATTAACATTATATATAATTTTAAAATATTTTTAAAAAAATACAAAGAAAAATTGTAACTATAAATTATAATTATCAAACAACCTAATTCTAATACGAAAAAAATTAAATGAAAAATTGATCAAATTTAAATTTATAATTATTAATATTTTTAATAAACTATCAATTTTTTATTCAAGTTCTAACTTAATCTGGTCTTAAATAGTTTTTTAGATATAAATATATCTTAATATTGATACAATCAATATTAGACATATTTTAAAAAGGGTAAATTATATCGATAGTCCCCGCATTTTGTCTCTTGTGTCAATTTGATCTCTATAATTTTAATTAGCTTGATTTTGACCATTAATTTTGAATTTTGTATCAATTTGATCCAATTGATAATGTTGGTTAAGGTTTTTAAAATAAAATAGTTATTGAGTTGGTTGACATTAACTTACTGAATTGAACAAATTTAATAGATGCTACTCATGTGTGTATTTTCAATAAACAAACAAAAACACCAGCAATTATAACAATTGCACCAAATTGAGATAAAATTATAAATTCAGGATAAAAAACGAGCAAATTAAAATTGCAAGGACAAAAATAATACAAGAGTTAAAATATAAGGACTATCAATGTAATTTATTCTTTTAAAAATAACTACATAATTTCTTAATTAATTTTAAAATTGTTAATAAATATACCAAACAAATATGTACATAATTCCTATTTTTGTTATAATTTTTTTTAAAAAATATATTTACTAATTAAAAATTAAATAAATAGGTGGGTCTACTAACTAATGGATTGGACATGAATTAGACGATTTTCCAAGGATTAAACTTAAATAAAAAATTATTGGCAAAAAAATCGATTTGAACTAATTTTCTTAACTACTTTTTAGTGTTTAATCCAATATTAAAACCCTCCAAATTTATTCATATCAGTCACGAATTGTGTAATAACCCGAAAATTTAAGTTGTCCCTTAAATTTTATACTAGTATTATGGTTTTATGTGATAATATATTATTAAATAAATAATAATAAATACAAATCTAATTTGGCATTAGATTATCAAATATGAGATTAATTAGGAATTGTTATTTGGTGCCAAATTAACAGAAATATAGAATTATAATACTAATCGGGCCAAATTAAAGTTAAAGATAGTAAATAAATAAATAAATATAAAATAAGAGTACAAAATAATAATAATAATAATAATAATAATAATAATAATAATAATGATGGGTGTGGTAGTAAAATAAATAATTAATTTTCTGTTAGTATACGGTAGAGTGTAATTTAATTAAGAATTAATTTATTTATATAGTTATATTAAAAAACTAGGCCAAAATATAATTATCTTAAATATTTATTAAGAATAAATATAAATCTAATCAAATCTGTGAAAAGATTCGGGCATGACCACGTGTTGGCCGAATGAAGCTTTTACCCTCCCTATTTATTTATAGGGAGGAGTTGATCAACTAGAAAGAAAGAAAGGGAAAAAAAGAAAGAAAGAAAGAGAGGCAGGAGAAGGGAAAGAAAGGAAGAAAAGGAAAAAAAAAATAATAGAAGCCGAGAGGGTCTTTGATAGTGAAAAGAAAGAGTGAGGTATTAAAGTTAAGGTAAGTTATATTATACCTTGAGTCACCATAATAGATTTTACGTATGTTTTGACTTACCATATTTATTTTATATAAGTTATGTTTTATAAATTATTATAAATTATATTAATATTTCAATTACGTAAATTAATTTCTGAACTCTATTTGTTAAAATGAAACCCATGGATATTTTTGTTTATGTTTTAAAGAATATTTGACTATGACCATATAAATAATTATGTTTTGTAAGTACCACCACGGGAGTCTCACACCGTGGGAGACTTAAATAACCATCGGCTCCTGTTTGGTCACTTTGTGACTCTCAGTCTGTCATGGATCCATTGACCCTCTGATTTCTGGTGTGGAGTAAAGTGCTGTACGGAGTTAAGTGCTACACTGTTGTGAGAGCCACCTCTAGAGTTCGTACGAACCACCTCTTGAATCCAGACCTCTGTTCTGACTGTCACTCCTGTAATCTCTGTTCTGTTCTGTTCGGTACCGTGGTTATGGTTATTTATTTACATAATCTCAGTTTTGCTACTTAAAAAGGTTATCTGTTCAGACTAAGTTATTTTAAATATTTTAGTTACATAACTATCTATGGTTATTTTGTGTCCCTTAAACTCTTGGCATAATATTTCTCACTCTGCCATGTGCTTATAGCTGTTTACCAATTTTCAGGAAACAGTGCAATTTAGAAATAACTTTTGGAAAGTCTTAGACGCGAGGCTGCGAAATAGACACACACAATATTTTTATGATATGTTTATATGTAAATATCGGTCTTTTTAGTCAGTAAATTTTGTAATAAAAATGGAAGCTCCGATGATTATTTTGATACCCTCACTTAAATATTACTTCCGCTCGCGTTTATTAATTTGTTCAAGAATTGGCCGGAGGTAACTTCAGTTACTGGCCATTACGATACTTAACCCTTGGGTACGGGGAGCGAGTCATGACAAATTGATAAGTTATGATAAAATTTAAATTTATTAGGACTAGAATATGACATACAATTTAGGTTAGCTCTATCTTAGATAATTTTTTCATCCATAAATATATATAACTATTCATTTAATTTTTTTAAACATAAATATATAGTTTTTTTTAACTAAGTTCAAAATTTTTAATTATTACAAAAAATACTTACAAATATCTATTTACTAATTTAATAAATAGATAAGTCAAATGATTCGTATAAGTTGGGAATAGATAAAGATAATTTTTAATGATTAAGTGAAAGAAAAGTTGGCATAAATCTAATGTTAAATCTAAATTTAATATCATAAGTGAATTCTAATCCATTTTAGATAAATCTTACAACATAAGAAAAATTATAATTTTGATGCTAGACAAATTTTTAGACTTTACAAAACATGAAAAATTAATATATTGACAAATGTAATTTACTACTATCATATGATAAATTAAATTTATGAAACTCATAAGACAAATTGTATTTATATTTTATCATAAATATAATTTTTGTGATTTATTTTTTAATTTTTACCAATTAAATTATGATATGTATTTGTTATTAAAAACTTAGAGCACACAATTAATAACATAAGAATAAAAACAAATTCTTTTAAATGTAACAGTGATAAAAAATGAAGAAAATTTAATTAATTTAAAATATTCTAGAATTTTTTTTTTAGATTATTATTTAATTTTAAAAATTAGTTTTTGATTATATATTTATGTTGGAAAATTTGGTTTTATAAGGCTTATTTTGGGTTAACTTTGAGCCCAAAATTGAGTGGGCCTCAAACGTCTTTTAGGGTGGGTCCGAAGAGGTAATGTGTTCCTTACTGCATGGCAAGTCACACGGTGAAGATGGTTCGTCAAAACCATTTATGAATGAATGGGAAATTGACGTCGTTTTCGAGTTCGTGGAATGGACAATTAAAAAAGTAAATATGGATTTCCTTGAAATGGGTTGTCCCATATTGAAACTTTAAGAGAGTTTTTGTGAGTATATAAGCTCTTGGTGTACTAACTTGAGTTGGGCCCTAAGGGGCACCCTAAGTTTGTAGAAGGGAGAAGTTATGGACAAAGTGAACCTTAGCCCAAACCACCACACACGCGCGCTGCCGTCATCTGTCCGGCTGAGCCGGGTGCGGTTGTGGATCAGTTCAATTCTAACATTAATTTTTTGGACAAAATTTTTTCTTGTAGGAAATTATTTAAATTTCAAAATGTATTTGAATTCAAATTTTTGTCCAAAAATTTTGTGCCTCTTTTCAAATCTGAATTCCACAACTGATTAGTCAATCTGAACAATTTTTCAAACTGTTGAATTTCAGACAAATTCATAGCTGCCCAGACAGATTCAAAATCTGGACAGTTTTATAACTGTAACAGTTTCCAGCAGATCTGTTTGAATTTTGAACTGTATCTGTTCAAAATAGTTACATACCTATTCATTCAAAATGAGACCTGTTCGGGTATTTCAAAATTGCCTATAAATACCAGTATTTCCAACAGTGTTCTGGCCTAAAAAACCATCTAGAAAAAATCTGTTTGCTTCCCGATTTTGTTCTCTTCTTGCATTATTCTTCATATTATTTTTAGGGAAAAAAAATTAATAGAGTATAGAACATAGGTTTTGTTCGCCGTAAAAATTGTTTGAAGTGCTACTACAATTTGTGAAGATCATTGTATCCTAGGAGATAGACGCCATTTATCCGTAAGTACCGCAGTGGGGTGAATCTGTCTTAAGGACATAGTGTCATACATTCGACTTGATCTTTTAAATATTTAATTCGGTTCGGTAAAATAAATTCGGTACGTAATTTATTTTTATTTGTTTGATTTGTTTCAAGTTATTTATTTTACACAGAAGATTGTTCCAACAATCTTAAGACAGATTCGAATTATTCTGTTTATACAGAATTTTTCGTTTGTTTCCTTTTATCTTTCTTCTTTTTATAGCAATTATTTTCTGTGGTTTTACAAAATAATATTCTGATTGGAAAAACAAATAGTAGTTATTTACTGTTACCTAAAAGACAACCTAAGAGGAGGGGCGAATTAAGTTTTTACAATTAAAAATTAATAATACCCTAATAAAAATTATGAGTAGCACAATAGATAAATATAGTTAATGAAATAAAATTAATTAAAACAAGTGTTCTAACAACTATGTCAGTTAATGATTTTAGCACAATAAAAATGTGAAATATAACTACAGCAATTTAAATAAAATAAAAAGATAAGGGAGAGAGAGACAAACAAATTTATAGTGGTTCGGCTTCAACTCGGCCTACGTCCACTCCTCAAGCTTCACTTGAGATTTTCCACTATGCTCTAGCTTCACGGGGGTGCTAGCAACCTCTTTACAAATGGAGCAATCCTCCACGAATTTTACACAGACTTTCTAAGTCAAGAACACTAAGTGTACTACACTCTTACAAGTTTGAAAAGAAGGTATTTTTGCTTTCACAAAAAACTACAAGAATTATCTCTCAAAGATAGATATAAAAATGAAGCTCTGGTTTTTCTGTAAATCTCACACAGGAAAGATGGGCTTAAAGCTATACGTCTTAGTGTATAATTTCTGAAAGAGAATGTAAACAAAAATTGAAGAACACTCCTCAGAGAATTTTTCAGAGAATAGATGTAAGTGATTATAGATCAAAGAATATTTTTTGGTTTTTTTGTTGTAACTTGTTTACATTAGAGGCTTTGATATATATAAAGAAAACTATAACTGTTTATAGTCGTTGTGTTCATTTGAATTTATAACCGTTTATAGCTGTTGTACTTCCATCATTACCAATTAGAATATCTTTCACTCCATCATTACAAATTTGAATATCTTCCACTTGAACCTTTTGGCCTTTTGAACTTTTATAGCCGTTTATAGCCGTTGTATTTCCATCATTACTAATTTGAATATCTTCCACTTGAACCTTTTGAACCTTTTGGTCTGCTGCTGTGCTAGGCTGTTTGAACCTTTGTTTTGGGCTGTTTGAACTCCTGATTTAATCAAATATTAAATGCATTCTAACAACATTTAGGATAAAGGTTTAGGTGAGAAATAATTGGACAAAATAAATTTTGATTCTATTTTTCTCTTTCAAATAAATCATCAAAATAAATTTTGGATTCTATTTTTCTCTTTCAAATAAATTAAAACATAATTAAATAAATCATCAAAATAAATAAGTCTAACAATCTCCCCATTTTTTATGATGGCACACAATGATGTTCTAATTTGATTTGGGAGTAACAAGAGCTCCCTCTCAAGTCATGCTCTCTGAATTCATTTCTAAATACATAGATTAGCACATGTGTAATAAATAAGTTTTAATCAATAACATGATATAAGATTAAGATATCAAACTATAAATACATAACATCAGATTAGTTTGAAAATAATACCATAATACATAACATCATATAATTTCTCTCCCTGTGACATTATCAAAAGTAAATCATGGATCAGAATCTAGAAGAGGCGAATGATAGTGATAAATGGCATCAAAAAATAAATAATCAAAATAGATATACATATATATATATATATATGATTCGCCCGCGTCTCTTTTTTGTTCGTCGAAAATCGTGTTGGACACGGGTCCACGCTTTTGCGTCAGCCGACTGACAAAAGTGAGACGGATCAATCAGTCAATCAGCTGCCTCGGCTCTCTCTCCCTCTTGTCGTCTTCTGCTCTGTCTTCTTCTTAATCACTCTCTTCGCCTTTTTCTTCCTTATTCGCTTCATGAGAGAGATAGAACAGAGAGACTGAGCAGAGCAGAAAGGTTGCAAAAACTACTCTCCTTTAATTACATCTCTCTCTCTCTCCTACTACATGGCCTCGTCCCGTCCCCTTACTCTCTTTCCGGACCTGAATGATCCCGTAAGCACTGTTGGGCCGAGTGCCCCGGCTCCCACTCTTCCTAACCTTCCTATGATGTCAATTGAGCAAATAATGGCAGCTCAATCAGACATTGAAGCCAATCATTTCACACTGACGTCCTGTATGGAGACGGTGACTGCAGTCACAAAATTGGCTCACCGACTGCAGAACAGAATGAATGAGCTCCATCAGGTCAACGCCCAACTCGCTCTGCTCCAGCACATGTACAAGGATGCGCGAGCAGATATAGGCGCATTGAAGGCCGAAATAAAGAGCTTAAACGGAAGACCACCTCCATGGCCCGATTTGGAGCAACGTCGTTCTTGGCCTTTGATAGTCAGCGGGAAGTCGTCGCTCTAGACGAAAGCACGGGGGCAAGGATGTTAAAGGTCGCCCAAGGTGATAAAAAGAAGAAGAAAACGATGGAAGAGGCGAGTAAGTAAGATCGGCGTATGGCCGGAAAAAAATGAATGGTGTTTTTTTTTTTTATGTTTATTTTGATCAGCGTGTGGCCGTAAAAAAATGAAGGGTGTTTTTTTTATGTAAATATTTGTATTTTGATTTATTTTTGTTTTTATGTTTAAGTACTGAAAAATGAAATTAAAAAGCAAAAAAAATAAGAAAATTAAGCCCAAACAAAAATAATAATAATGAAAAAAAATAAAAATAAAAGAAATTAAGCTTAATAGCAAAATAAAATTAAAAAATAAAATAAATTAAAATAAAATAATACCAGCATAAATTAAACTTAATAGGACGTTGGTATTGCTGGAATGGTAATGTAAAAAACATACTATGAGGGTTTAAAAAAATCAATATATGCAAAGTTAATTTTACCTCAAGATGCAGAACCCAAAAAAAAATTACACAGTTGAGAATAGCAAACTGTTAAGAAGAATAAATGTATGAAGGACTTGAGAGCATTCAACTGATATAAATGTTTCCATATCAATGTAGCAATACACATATATCATTTTAACAAAAATTCAAGTTTCATAGTCATAACAAAACTTTTTAAGTAGAAATTGACATTCTAAGCTCACCACGAATAAAATTGAAGCGATCCTCGCTTAGGGGTTTTGTGAAAATTTTCACTAATTGCTTGTCGGTGTTTACAAATTTAAGTACAATATCCTGTTTTTGAACATGATCTCTTAAAAAATAATGTCAAATTTCAATATGTTTTGTTCGTGAGTGTTGAACCAGATTTTTGCTTAAATTGATGGCACTAGTACCATCACATTTAATAGGGATATGATCATAATGCAAATCAAAGTCCTCCAATTGTTGTTTCATCCAAAGTATTTGGGCACAACAACTTCCGGAAGCTATATATTCAACTTCGGCCGTTGATAAAGCAACAGAATTTTACTTTTTGCTAAACTAAGATACTAATGAGTTACCAAGAAAGTGACAAGTGCCACTGGTGCTTTTTTTTATCAAGTTTGCATCCGGCAAAGTCGGCATCCGAGTAACTAATTAAATCAAATGCAACACCTCTAGGATAAAACAGTCCCAAATTTTGAGTGCCAACAAGATATCTAAAATTTCTTTTAACAGCACTGAGATATGATTCCTTAGGATTTGATTGATATCTAGTACACATACAAACACTAAACATAATACCAGGTCTACTTGTAGTTGAATAAAGAAGTAAGCCGATCATACCTCGATATTTTGTTTGATCAATAGACTTACCTTTTTCATCCTTGTCTAACTTGATAAATGTGCTCATAGGTGTTCCAGCTATTTTTGAGTCATACATACGAAACTTTTTGAGTAGTTTTTTTGTGTACTTAGTTTGGTTGATAAAAATTCCTTCCTTACATTGTTTGATTTGAAGCCCAAGGAAATAATTAAGTTCCCCCATCATGCTCATCTCAAACTCACCTTGCATACACTTAGCAAATTCTTTACGCAAGGTTTCATTAGTAGCACCAAATATAATATCATCTACATATATTTGCACAATAATTAAATCATCATTTTTAGTTTTAACAAAAAGTGTTGTGTCAATCGTTCCTGTAGAAAAATTATTTTTAATAAAAAATTTACTTAATCGTTCATACCATGTACGAGGTGCTTGTTTCAAACCATATAAAGCTTTTGATAGTTTAAAAAATGATTTGGAAAAGCATGATCTTCAAAACTTGGGGGTTGTTTAACATAAAATTCCTCATTTATAAAACCATTAAGAAAGACACTTTTTACATCTATTTGATAAAGTTTGAAATCTCTAAAACATGCAAATGCAAGTAACATGCGAATGGTTTCTAATCTAGCAACCGGAGCAAAGGTTTCATCGAAATCAATACCTTCTTCTTGATTGTATCCTTGTGCAACAAGTCTAGCCTTGTTTCTTATAATTGTGCCGGATTCATCAAGCTTGTTTCGAAAGATCCATTTGGTACCGATAATGGTATGATCTTTAGGTTTTTGCACAAGTTCCCACACTTTGTTTCTCTCAAATTGGTTAAGCTCTTCATGCATAGCTATTATCCAATATTCATCGAATTCGGCTTCTTGAAAGTTTTTAGGCTCAATCTGTGAGAGAAAAGCCAAGTTACTACAAATATTTCTAAGTGAAGAGCGAGTTTCAATACCTTTTGTAGGGTCACCCAAGATTAAATCCTTAGGGTGATTATGAACAAACTTCCATTTTCTAGGCAAATCATCATTGTTTCCTCCTTCTTCTTGAGGTGGGAAAATAGGTTCTTCAATCTATTTGTTCAACTTACATGGTTGGTTTTCTTTTTTTGTAGATACTTGAATCTTCACATTTTGTTCCAAATTTATATTATCACTAACAATTTGCTTTTGAGTAGAGATGTTAGTTTTATCAAATGTCACATGTATAGATTCTTCCACAACAAGAGTTCTTTTATTAAAAACACGATAAGCTTTGCTAGTTAAGGAATAGCCAAAAAAAATTACTTCATCAGATTTTGAATCAAATTTACCTAAGTTATCCTTACCATTATTATGCACAAAACATTTACAACCAAAAGCATGCAAGTGACTAATGTTGGGCTTTCAATCATGCCAAAGTTTATAAGGAGTCTTTTTGAGAATAGGTCTAATTAATGCACGATTTAAAATATAGCATGCGGTGTGAACGGCTTCGGCCCAAAAATATTTAGGAAGATTATTTTCGCAAAGTATTGTTCTATTCATCTCTTCTAAAGTTCTATTCTTCCTTTTCACTACACCATTTTGTTGAGGGGTTCTAGATGCTGAAAAATTATGTCCAATACCATGCTCTATCAAAAACACATCTTTGATTTCCAAGAAGCATGTTGAGATTATCTCTACTTTTTACAAAATTTTCAAGTGTTTTTGTTAAATCATCAATATTGTTTTTTAAAGTGGTTTTCTCATTAGAGATAGTATCAAAATCATTTTTCAAAATAATTTTTTCTTTCTTTAATTCTTCTACATTAATAGATAAAGATGCAACAGATTTCTTCAATACATTATTTTTGGTACAAACTTTTCTAAATTCATTTGATAGTTCATGGAATGCACTTTCAAGTTCTTCATAAAGAGTAGTTACCTCATCTTGAGTAGAGTCATCATCTTCAAGAGCCATGAGACATAAGTTGGCTACTTCATTTTCAATTTCATCACTTGAACTTTCATCTTCACTTTTTCCCCAAGTTGCTACCATGGCCTTTTTGTTTCTTTTGTAGTCTTTTCCATGATTCTTCAATTTTGGACAATCTATCTTCATATGTCCAGGATTTTTGCACTCATAGCAAATTATAGGCTCTTTCTTGTTATCTTTATTGTACTCTTTCTTGAAAGGTCTTCTTCCTCCATAATTGTTTTTCTTGAAGTACTTTTTGAGATTTCTACTAAACATGGCATAGCTTTCATCCTCACTGGAGTTTTCATGTTCTTCTTCATTTGATGAGGCTTTGAATGCAATTTCACTTTTCTTTTTGTTTTCAACATCCTCATGTCCTTTTACGGTGATCTCATGAGTCAGAAGGGAACCCATAAGCTCATCCAATCCAAGTGTGGAGAGATTTTTGGCTTCTATAATGGCCGTGACCTTTGCTTCCCAATTCTTTGGTAAATACCTAAGAATTTTTCTTACCAACTCACTGTTAGTATAAGTTTTGTCAAGAGATTTCAAAGAGTTTACAATTTCAGTAAATCTAGTAAACATACTTGAAATAGATTCATCAGAGTTCATTTTAAACAATTTATAACTATGAATAAGCATATCAATATGAAATTCCTTCACTTGGTTTGTACCTTCATACGTTGCCTCAAGTTTGTCCCAAATTTCTTTTGCCCAATCACAACTTGAAATTCTATTATACTCCTTAGAGTCTAATCCACAAACAAGTGTGAGTTTGGTTTTAGCATTGGCTTGCAATAATTTATGATCTCTCTCATCATATTCATCTTCAGTTTTAAGTACACTAATATTGTCTACTAATTTGGTAGGAATTTTTGGACCTTTGGTGACAATAATCCACATGGTATAATCAGTGGCGTGTAAATATAGGGTCATCTTATCTTTCCAATGACTATAATTGTTTCCGTCAAATAATGGTGGCCTATTGGTATCAGAGCCTAGACTCTTACTTTAGATTTAACCATCTAAGAGTTTCGATCTATGGCCCAAAATTTATTTTGATGATTTATTTAATTATATTTGGATCAAAATTTATTTTGATGATTTATTAGTTTATCTAAAACTTTAGAAAAATTTAAAAATAAAACTAAAGAAGTTACACTTCAAGACTTACAATTTGAAATCAATCAAATTAAACAAACAATAAGAGATCTTCAAAATAAAGATAATAAATTAGAAAATGAAATTATTAATCTTAAACTTAAACAAAACTTAAATGATTTCCAACCTAATGCACAATCACCTCATGAATCTGAACATAATTAAGTTGACTATTTTTTCTAAATAGAGGTGTGGTAAATATTTCATCTTCAGTTTCTATTTCGCTAGGGACACTAGATGTACTATGTCTAGAGGATTGACTACGGTTAAATTTAATATGAACAGAACCATCATTAAATTGTCTGATATCTTTAATATCTTGTTCAGAGGATTGTTGCTGATTATGTTTGTAATTTTCATTAACAGTAATCCATTCATCAGGTAAATCAATATCTTTCCATTCAATCATTTTAGGAATATTAATATGGGATTCATTATGACTACTACTTTGAATAAGTAAAGTTTTATCTTTAGGTGATTTATGCAGAGCATGAACATTTAAATTAGTTTGCATACATTTATAGTGAACACGATAAATTAAAGCATATTATGTGTCTTAGCCATCATATTAGTGAATGAACCATGTAGTTGAATATTTAATGTTAAAGCATGTAAAATATTTGGATCACTTAAGCTGAGCGTAAAATCAGGAAAACAATTAAAATGTACTGGACCGGAAATCATTTAAGTTTTGTTTAAGTTTAAGATTAATAATTTCATTTTCTAATTTATTATCTTTATTTTGAAGATCTCTTATTGTTTGTTTAATTTGATTGATTTTAAATTGTAAGTCTTGAAGTGTAACTTCTTTAGTTTTATTTTTAAATTTTTCTAAAGTTTTAGATAAACTAATAATGGGTTTATTAAGCTTAGGTTTAGTTTCTGATTGAAGCATTAGACCTTTGAGTTTATCAATATATTGTTGTTTTAATTGGGGATCATCTAATTTACTAATTAAATCAATTAAAGCAGATTCTTCTTGACTATGTTTAGTAAGAACAGAAATTTGTTTAACAGGTTTACAACAAACATCCAGTTCACTCAATGAAACAATTGCCTATTTTGCTGCTGTTTACCCATTTACTATTCATCAAAAACAATTTCCTATCTTGCTCAATTTTATATCCAAGTACAAAATCCCATGGATATTCAAATGGCATTATGGGATTGATAACAACATCATCAAAATTTATTTTGATGATTTATTTGAAAGAGAAAAATAGAATCAAAATAAATTTTGATTAAAATATAATTAAATAAATCATCAAAATAAATTTTGGATTCTTTTTTCTCTTTCAAATAAATTAAAACATAATTAAATAAATCATCAAAATAAATAAGTCTAACATATACTATTTGACAGATAGTAGTAATACACTGTCTATTTTCTTTGACAACTAGTAGTGATATACTGGTGTCATTAACCATTCAGAATATTTATTTGTGAAGTTTGTCAGAAATTAATTTTGATTTTCAGAAATTATTTCTGAGGGCTCATTAATTAAAATTCTATTTCAGTTTTTTAATTATTGAAGTATTACAAAAATTTAATTTTCTGTGTGGAATTGATTTGGTTAAATAAAATTTTATTTTATTTACAAATTAATTGAAAATGTTCATTAATTAAAATTCTGTTTCAGTTTTTAATTATTGAAGTATTACAGAAATTTAATTTTCTGTGTGGAATTAATTTGTTTAAATAAAATTTATTTTATTTTCAAATTAATTAAAAATAAAATTTAGAATTCTTGTTTCTTTTTTCTCTTTTTTTTAACAGAATTTAATTCTATTTTCTGAGTGTTCATTAATTAAAATTCTGTTTCGGTATTTTAATTATTGAAATGTTACAGAAATTTAATTTTCTGTGTGGAATTAATTTGTTTAATTAAAATTTTATTTTATTTTCAAATTAATTAGAAATAAAAGTTATAATTCCTGTTTCTTTTATTTTTTCAAAATTTAATTCTGCATTTATGGTTTAATTTTCTGTGTAGTATAAAATTCTAATTATAATTTTGTTTTATAATTTAAAATTCATGGCTATAGAAACTGGTCAAACTTATGTTCAAACCAGTACTGGTATGGTGGCTGCAATTGTGCCAACCTTCTTTCTATTGTGACTGTACTAGTCAATCATGGTGAAAAACCAGAGAAGCTCTTAGAAACTGATTTTAAAAGATGGCAAAAGAAAATGCTATCTAAAGGAGGAGAAATTAAAAAGTACAAGTTTAATGGCAAGTGTTACATCTGTGACAAAGAGGGACATCGGGATAAAGATTGTCGTAACAAAGGCAAAAGCAAAAGAAGAACAAGTAAGAAGCTTGCTCAAGCCAATATGACTGAAATGGAAAAAATTTCCAATAGTGTAGATGTCATAAATTTTTCTGCAGTTGTTTCCGAGGCAAATCTTGTCGAAAATCGTAAAGAATGGTGGGTGGACACTGGTACTACTCGTCATACCTGTGTCGACAAAAAGATGTTCACATCTTATTCTATAATGGACAACGGTGAACAACTTTTTATGGCAACTCCTCAACTTCCAAAGTTGAAGGACAAAGAAAGATTATTTTGAAGATGACATCTGGAAAAGAACTCACTCTCAACAATGTGCTGCATGTACCGGACATTCGCAAGAATCTTGTTTCTGGATCTTTGTTGAGTAAAAATGGGTTTAGACTAGTTTTTGAAAGTGACAAGTTTGTACTTACCAAAAATGGGATGTATGTAGGAAAATGTTACATGTCTGATGGCCTTTTCAAAATGAATGTAATGACTGTTGTACCTTCTATTATTAATAAAAATACATCTTCTTTTTACTTGCTTGAGTCTTCAAATTTATGGCATGATAGATTTGGACATGTTAATTATGGATCTTTGCGTAGATTAATTAATATGGAATGTTTACCTAAATTTGACATTGATTCAAATCATAAATGTGAAATTTGCATTGAGGCAAAATTATCCAAAACTCCTTTTCATTCAATTGAAAAAAGTACAGAATCACTTGAATTAATTTATAGTGACTTTGTGATTTTAAATCAATTCAAATTAGAGGTGAGAAAAAGTACTTTATCACTTTTATAGATGACTATACTAGATATAGTTATGTTTTTTTAATTCGAACCAAGGATGAAGCTTTGGAAACTTTCATTCAATATAAGAATAAAGTTGAAAATCAACTTGATAAGAAAATTAAGAAACTTAGAAGTCATAGAAGTGGTGAACATGAATCACCTTTTGGTGAGTTTTGTAAAGAATATAGAATAATTCATCAAACCACCGCTCCTTACTCACCTCAACAAAATGGAATTGCTGAAAGGAAAAATAGGATTTTAAAAGAAATGATGAATGCTATATTAATAAGTTCTGGATTATCTCAGAACTTATGAGAGGAAGCAATACTTTGTACTAATTATATTTTAAATAAAGTATCCCAAAAGAAAGTGAATCAAACACCTTATGAATTGTGACATGGGAGAGTACCATCCTATAAATACTTAAAAGTGTCGGGGTGTTTGGCTAAAGTGGCTATTCCTAGTCCTAAAAAGACTAAGATAGGTCCTAAAACAGTTAATTGCATTTTCATTGGTTATGCCATGAATAGTAGTGCATATAAATTTTTTATTCATAAGTCAGAACATTCCGAAATGCATGTAAATACTATTATTGAATCTCGGAATGCGTCTTTCTTTGAACATGTGTTTCCAAACAAGACTGGACAAGAAACTAGTATTAACAAAAGATCTCATGATGCTATTACTAGTCAGGATCAAGAACATTGATCCTGATCAAAATAAGGAAGAGAAACTTAGGCGTAGTAAACGTGCTAGAACCTCAAAATCTTTTGGTCCAGATTTTCTAACTTTTTTGTTAGAAAATGAGCCTTTAACTTTTAAAGAAGCTATATCTAGTTCCGAGGCTCCTTTATGGAAAGAAGCTGTAAACAGTGAAATTGAATCCATCTTGCAAAATCACACTTGGGAATTAGTGGACTTACCAACAGGTTGTAAACCTCTTGGGTATAAGTGGATTTTCAAAAGAAAAATGAAAGCGGATGGATCAATTGACAAATACAAGGCAAGACTTGTGGTCAAAGGTTTTAGACAAAAAGAAAGTCTTGATTATTTTGACACATTCTCACCGGTTACTAGAATAACATCCGTTAGAATGCTAATTGCTATTGCATCTTTATACAATCTAGAAATTCATCAAATGGATGTGAAAATCGCTTTCTTAAATGGTGAGTTAGATGAAGAAATTTACATGGAACAACCAGAAAGATTTTCTGTTCCAGGAAAAGAAAAGAAAGTGTGTAAATTGGTTAAATCATTATATGGTTTAAAATAAGCACCAAAGCAATGGCATGAGAAATTTGACAAGGCAATGATGTCAAATGGATTTAAAATTAATGAGTATGACAAATGTGTTTATATTAAAAATACAGACAAATGTTATGTTATAGTATATCTTTATGTGAATGATACGCTCATCATAAGTAGTAATAATGATATGATTAAAACTACCAAGAAAATGTTGAACAAACATTTTGACATGAAGGACATGGGCATTGCTGATATAATTCTTGGTATAAAAATTACCAAAATATCAGAAGAATATGCTTTGTCACAATCTCATTACATTGAGAAAATACTTGATAAATTCAGCAAAGATGATGATCATCTTGCTAGAACACCTGTAGATGTTAATTTGTTTCTTTCTAAGAATGTACAGGAAAGTATTTCTCAATTAGAGTATGCCCAAATTATTGGAAGCTTAATATACTTGATGAACTGCACTCGTCCGGATATAGCTTATGCAGCAAGTAAATTAAGTAGATATACGAGTAATCTAGGAGTAGAACACTGGAAAACAATTATAAGGGTTCTAAGATACCTCAAATTTACTCGTAACATTGGGCTTAATTATACTAGATATCCAGCAGTACTTGAAGGATTTTGTGATGCAAATTGGATATCGGATACTAGAGATTCAAAGTCCACCAGTAGGTATGTCTTTACTCTTGGTGGTGCGACTGTATCTTGGAAATCTTTCAAACAGACTTTCATTGCTAGGTTTATTATGGAATTAGAATTCATAACTTTAGATAAAGCTGGGAAAGAAGGAGAATGGCTTTGCCACTTCCTTGAAAATATTCTAATGTGGCCAAAATCGGTGCCTGCTATATGCATACATTGTGATAGTCAATCAGCAATAAGTAGAGCACAGAGTCATATGTATAACGGTAAGTCCTGACACATTCATTGTCGACATAACACCGTGAGACAACTACTCTCTAATGGAATTATTTCTATTGAATATGTGAAGTCTAAAGACAACATAGCGGATCCACTAACCAAAGGGTTAGCAAGAGAGCTAATTGAGAATTCATCGAGGGAAATGGGATTTAAGCCTATTAAATAAGAGTTACCACAACGGCAACCCAACCTAGTTGACTGGAGATCCTAAGATCTAGGTTCAAAGGAACAACCGAGTTGTGTATGACTCAGAAGGATCATTGGGGAGTCAAACTCTTATCCATTTCTATGATGAAATAGTGATGTCTGCAGCGTTTTAGGTTAAGTAACACTTTTAATGATTCTTGTATCTAGGTAAACCTGGTGGAGTATGGTAGGATACTCTTCATAAGAATCACCTACATGAGTGTGAACTGAGCCGGTTCTATGAGATTTGTGAATGGCTACAATTCTCTAGAGCACTCATGAAATACCAGGTTGTTCAGGGCCAAAATAAACACAATAGTGAGGAACTAAACTGTGTTTGGGGACATACTGTGTGAGTTCTATTATCTTGGTTTACACAAACGGCTGAACAGTTCAAGACATCATGTTCACTGGTTAGTTAGTAAATTCGATAGTGTTTCACAAGGGAAGGTTCAAAGCCAAAAGCTACCTATCATTTGTAGAATATTTCTAATTTTCGTCAAATTCCATTTATGTGGGGGATTGTTGAAAATTTTGATTTTATAAGGCTTGTTTTGGGCCAAGTTTGAGCTCAAAATTGAGTGGGCTCCAAACGTTTTTTAGGGTGGGTCCGAAGAGGTGACGTGTTCCTTGCCGCATGGCAAGTCACACGGTGAAGACGGTTCGTCAAAACCATTTATGAGTGAATGGAAAATTGACGTCGTTTTCAGATTCGTGGAATGGACAATTAAAAAAATAAATGTGAATTTCCTTAAAATGGGTTGTCCCATATTGAAACTTTAAGAGAGTTTTTGTGAGTATATAAGCTCTTGGTGTACTAACTTGGGTTGGGCCCCAAGGGGTATCCTAAGTTTGTAGAAGGGAGGAGTTATGGATAAAGTGAATCTTAGCCCAAACCACCACACACGCGTGCCGCTATCCGTCTGGCCGTGTCGGGCGTGGTTGTGGGTCGAGTCAGTTCTAACATTAATTTTTGGACAAAATTTATTTGAATTTTTTCTTGCAGGAAATTATTTAAATTTCAAAATGTATTTGAATTCAAATTTTTGTCCAAAAATTTTGTGCCTCTTTTCAAATCTTAATTCCATAACTAATTAGTCAATCTGAACAGTTTTTCAAACTGTTGAATTTTGGACAGATTCATAACTGCCCAGACAGATTCAAAATCTGGACAATTTTATAACTGTAGAAGTTTTCAGCAGATCTGTTTGAATTTTGAATTGTATCTGTTCAAAACAGTTACATACCTGTTCATTCAAAATGAGACTTGTTCGGGTCTGTCAAAATTGCCTATAAATACAGCATTTCCAGCAGTGTTC